>APFE030390178.1:159533-287953 GCA_000404065.3 Pinus taeda
CCTTAAATACTTTTTAGAACAAAGATTATCCTCTGAAGAGAAACAAAAATGGGTCACAAAGATGTTGGGTTATGACTTTGAAATCATCTACAAAAAAGGGAAGCAAAATGTGCTGGTAGATGCACTCTCAAGAAAGGATGAGGATGTGGAAGAATTGTTGTGCACCATTTCTATTATCCAACCAAATTGGATAAATGAAGCAAGGGAGGAATGGAAGAATGATGAAGAAGTATGGGCACTTATTCGAAAGTTACAACAAGATTCAAGTACATTTGATACATTTAGCTGGAAAAATGATTCGTTATGGTACAAAGATCGCTTATACCTCTGTAAGAATTCCCAACTCAAACAAAAGATTCTTGTGGAATTGTACACTTCTCCCTTAGGAGGGCACTCAGGATTTTTAAAATCTTACCACAGGGTTAAGAAGGAATTTTTTTGGGATGGCCTTAAATTGGATATTCAAAAGTTTGTGTTGGAATGTTTCGTTTGCCAGCAAAATAAAGTTGAAACAATTAAGACCCCGGGTCTATTACAACCTTTATCCATTCCAAGCCAATGTTGGGAGGAGGTTTCAATGGATTTTATCACAGGTTTACACAATTCTAAGGGAAAGAGTGTCATCATGGTGGTAGTTGACATACTTACCAAGTATGCACACTTTTGTGCATTATCACATCCATTTAAAGCTAGTACAGTTTCTACTGCATTTATGGAAACAATTCAAAAGCTACATGGAAATCCAAAGATTATTGTGACTGACAGAGATCCCATCTTCACTGGAAATTTTTAGACAGAATTATTTTCTTGTCTTGGTACTCAGTTAACTCATAGTTCATCTTATCATCCTCAATCTGATGGGCAAACTGAGATAGTAAACAAAAGTTTGGAAGGATATATTCATTGCTTTGTCTCTGATAAACAAACACAACGGGTCAAATGGTTGCCTTTGGCTAAATGGTGGTATAACACGTCCTTCCATACAACAACAAAAATGACCCCATTTATGGCACTTTATGGATATCAGCCACCATCCATCACATCATATTTAAGAGAAAATTCTAAGGTTCAGCAGTGGAACATCCACATGAACATCAACAACAAGTCCTCCAACTCTTAAAGTGATAACCTCGTGTTGGCACAGAATAGAATGAAACAACAGGTAGATCAACATCACAGTGAAAGAAGTTTTGATGTAGGTGATTGGGTATTCCTACGGCTACAACCATATAAACAAATGTCTCTGAAGCAATCTAAGAAGGATAATAAATTATCACCAGAGTATTATGGTCCGTACAAGGTGTTGCAAAAGATTGGTACTATGGCATACAAAATTGGAGCTTCCTGTAGCTTCTCAAGTGCACCTAGTTTTTCATGTTTCATGTTTAAAGAAGGTTATAGGAAACAAGCTCCTAGTTCAAACAATATTGCCAGAACTTGATGAGGAAGGAAAAATTATATTGGAACTGGAAGTAGTTATAGAGGCAAGAAATCGACAGCTACAAAATCGATCAATTTCGGAGTATCTCATCAAGTGGAAGAACTTATCCGCTGAAGATTCCACATGGGAGGATGAGAATTTTATACAGAAGCATCCAGAACTACTCAAGCATTTAGGACAACACTTTTTTGAAGGAGAGGGGCATGTTAGGTCCCTATAATAATAGTGATTACCCCATTACTATTGTAGGTGTATCCCTTATTAATATTTTTGTGCCCCTATTGTCCCCATATTGTTATTATTGTGCCCCATAGAACCCCTCTATTGTTATTTTTGTGGCTTTATATTATTATTCTTAGGTCAGCTAGGTTATATTGTGACTCCTTATACTCCTATATATAGAAATAAGGTTTTGTCATTTGTATCATCCAAGAATTGTTCATTTATGTAATGTAAAGGAGGTTGCTCCCTTGAAGAGGCTGAATTATAAGGCGTTGATATATCTTTTCTATCTTTTTGTGAGGTGGTTTCATAACACACCATCTTGACAAGGCTTCTGAAAAATATCAGATCAAATTCCCCTCAGAATATTCTCTTTACAATTTGAATGTGTTAATTGAAAGTTCATTTCATCATGAGCATCACGGTTTTCAAATATGTTGTTCTGGACATCACGATCCCATCGTTGAATTGTTAGAGAAATCTTACCTCGCAAGCTCCATCACAAATAAGAAGTTTCAATCTTTCTTGATGTTTTATAAAACTGAGAACACGAATTGGTGTACTTCTAGGAGAAGCCTTAAAAGTTTATATGATCATCATTTCAAGCAATAAGGTAAAGCTCGAAACTAGGTTAAGCTAGCTAGTATGGAAAATTATTTTGTTAATAAGAAAGACCTTCAATTCACTCTATAAGATCTTCAAATTGTTTCATTTAATCTTCCACATTGCTTTATATTGCTTTTAATTTCTTGTATATTTGTGATTACACTTTGGGAACGATTATGGTGGTTACACTATAAATTCCATTACACTTAGCCCTAACCTTCTATCCTATAGGTTAGGATTAGGTTTAGGTGCATTGTGTCCCCAAGTTTCATTGAATAATATTTTCAGTTTACTTTGCACTAGTCCTTACATTTGGTTTGTTTACCTTGTTTGTCTCCCATGCTGCTTTTTAGTTAAGGTTTACCTCCGGTCTACTTTTTCTTTCTTATTTCTATTATGTCTTGTCTTTCTTTCAATTCTGCATGAAAATTATCTCACTTGGCTCAAAAGGAAATGTGGAAAAGTTTGAAAATGGAAATTTTCATGATGAACAATGCTTAGCTTATTTGTAATCCTCTTCCCTATCTTGGGGTTACATATATTTAAAGTCAATGATGTTTGAATTGAAAATATGATCCATTCGAACAAAAATCCTTTGGTCAATCCATAAAGGTTGTATCTATTCTAGGATCTTCATTGCTTGACTTGGTGTTGTAATTAAATGGTGTTCTTCTTGTCAGTCCAATCAAGTAGAAGAAGGGAAAGGGGAAAATAAATAGCAATAAAATCAATATCATATATATATATATATATATATATATATATATATCCTTCTCCGAAGGGGAAACCTCTTATGCTCTCAATAAGTTGGGATCCCTCTTCTGCCTTAGTTAAATAAATAAGTGCCTAAGCACACTTATATAAATAAATAAATAAAGGGTGAAAGAAGATAAAGGATTCTTGTGCAGAGAGGTGAAGAAAGTAACTTTTCTAGGGTACTGTTCGTGCTTGCTTGCAATGAGGCAATGCTTGTGTTCTTGTAGTGACTCTGTTAGGGTACTGTCTAGGCCTCCTAGTAGTGGAGCAACACCAGAGATGAAAGCTAAGACTTTAATTATCTTAAGCTTGTAATTTTATATTACCCTTCTTCTCAATCAAAACAATTGTGATTTGGCAAGCTTTGTGAATGTATAAAGCTAAGCAAAGAATAGAGGAGACTATATTCTTAACCAAGGAAAATGGGGGATCCAAGGTAATTCATGCAATGAATCAATACTTATTGAAAGACTGAGACCTTGCACTTAAGGATAAAACCTGAACATAGAAGTTGGAGTTCTACGAGCGTGTCACCAAGTGTTGACAAATGGATAAATACTCGCCAAAATTTTTCTTACATGTGATATTTGGACCCTATTGAGGATCGATTGGTCTATCATTCGATTTTTGCTTCATGATTGATTAATGTTACACTAAGTTTTTAAGTCTTCTTCTCAATTTCTAAGTGTCGAGGTCACTTGCTCACACATGTTCAATCTATAATAAGTTCATGAGCACATTATTTTACACAAGCTTGAACAAGCATAACATAATGAATCAAGATAGTTCATGTGCAATGCTAAACCTATGTTGACAGTCACTGTGCACTTTCATTAATAGTCTCACCTTTTTTTGTGATTGTACTTCTATTTCAGTGAATTTTTCCAATAGTCGCTTTTGTGAATCATCACTTTTGTAAGTGTCGCTATCATGTTTTTTACTATCAATTTTTCTTTTTTTCACTTTAATAAGCATCATTTTCATGCTTTCTTTTCTCTAGCATGTGTTTCTTTTAATGTCCATTGCATTGACAAGTGTCGTTTGCACTTTTCTCTTGTTGTTTCAAGTGTTGTCATTTGGCATGGGAAGTGTTTCACCTATAGCTTGTAAAAGTAGAATTGTGGTTCATTGTGAGAGGAAATTTTGGTACCAATGGGTAATTTTTATCACACAGACATGTATTAGACCCACTCCCAAAATTTTATGCATTATCATACTAGTGTTGTCACTATTGGCGCAAAGTGTATTTTAAGTGTTGCACCAAGTCAAAGGCAGTCAATTGTACATTCTTAAAGGGTAGTTTTGATGCATTCTCCTACACTATTGTTTCCTATTCATCATTAGAAAATATGTCAAACATAGTCCTCAAGTCTTGTGCACTACATACATGTGTCGTCATTATCATCGCAAAGTGTACCCTAAGTGTCGCACTTGGAGGAGGTTGTTGTATTATCGTCGCATTAAAGAGATCATGATTTTCTTGTGTAATGAGTGTTTAATGTTGTGTCATCAATTTTTTCAAGTGTGTGTGATAATTCATAATTTAACCCATGGTATTAGTTTTACCTCATTAATCCCACACTTAGTCTTCTATAAAGCTCCTTCCCAATAAACTTAACCTCACTTTGCCTCCTGGAACTGTGCACTTCACAGTATCAACCCTCGAGTTGGTTCCTTGCCTCTTAGAAGTGCGAAATGCATAGTTACCATACTCGAGGACTATGCATTTCATAGTATTAGTGCACAACCTTTCCCTCTTGACCTCCACAACTACACAGTTTACCCTTCTAATAAGTCTTCTTCTCCTCATTGCGCAGTGGCAAGCATCAAGTTATCTCCCTACCTCCCTGAGTTGCATAATTCTGTAATCCATAGGACTCTCTCTCTCTAAGGCACACATTGGGAAAATTTAAGGCTCGAGACTGCCTCACTAAGCTTCTCAGCTACGCAATCATCTTACCCAAGCCTCCAAAATTGTGCATTGTATAAACTCAAGCGACAAGTTTTCTTCTTTCCTTCTGAGTTGCATAACTTTAGAATCCACTGCCTCTCTCACTCTCTCTCCTAAACTACACATTGTGTAGTCTCAAGGGTCAATCCTACCGCAATAAGCTCCCTAATTACGCAGTATTCCTGCCCCAGCTTCCATAACTATGCATTGTGCAATCTCAAGCCCTAGTCACTCACTCCTAGCCTCTGGAACAATGCACTATTCAATCCTAAGATTTCCTCCTAGTTCGGTACCTAGTTTGAGGTTAACCAGTGGTTTTCATGAAGTAAGTTAGACTAGGATATTTCCGGACATATGTTGTATTTCCATGAGTGGATTTTAATTACAGGTACTACATCTTGACCTGAAAAGATGATGCTTGTAGAGGAAGAGAACAAGACTATGCTAAAAGAAACTTGTGGAGTTGGAACCACCTTGGCTTCTCTAGCATTGGCATAGGAGAGAATATCTTTCTTTGGAGGAGAAAGTGGTGACATAATGTTCCACTATTGGGGTTAGTGTGGCAGCATTGTACTTTTATATGTGTTTTTGGTATATTTTTTGTTCACATGTACTAAAGAAATTCAACTATGTGAGTCACTTTGGTAGTTATCTTGTTGAAAGTTTGTTTTATTTTATTTTATGATCATGTTTGCCTTGTGAGCTACTTTGCAAAGTAACTTGAAATCCTCTCATGCTCTTGTGTGTCTCTTTCAGAATAGTATTATTAATTTTCTTTTGGAGCCTCACTCTCTTTCTCCTTTCCATGAAACTATATTATAAATGTCACAATTGTGTGCATCACAGTGTCAACTTACTTTCTTGTTTCAAAGAATGCTTTATAACCTCTTATGTTAATAATGGTATCCATGGAAAATCCCTAAGGACAATGGAAACCAAACATATTTCTGGTTGGGGCTCCTAATCCAAATAATGTGAGCTCTAATTGGTAATTCAAAGTGGGGATATCCCCTTGGTTGCTGAATTTCCAGTATTATCATCATAATGATAGCTACCAACTCAATATCATGAGTCATGTTAGAGTCAATCTGCTTAGCCCTCTGTCAGAGATCAAAACCTCTTTTGTTGCATTTCATTTTTAGGAGTCCCACCCAGTGATCTGCATTCCATTAGGCGCATGGATAATCTGACGAGAGTGGTTTTTCCTCATGTCCCTCATGTCATTTACCTGCTGGTTCATGTTTTTTCCTTTAAAAAGGCATATACAGTCTTCTTTTCATTAAAATTTGCAAAATGTTGTCTTTAGGGTTTCATGGTCAATTAGGTCAAGGTTCCTTTAGGGTTTCATCAATAAATGTGTCAAAGTGTCCAATAATCACCAGCAGGCATGAGGAGGTTTCCTTATCAATAAATTTCATTGACAACGGTTCGAAATCGTGTTTTTCCTCAAAACTCTGTCTTGAGGAAAAAACAGACTATTTAGCATTTCTTGTACTAAAATCATGTAAATTTTGTTCTCTTCACTGAAAATTCCTTTGTCTACACCCTTGTTTCTTTCCTTAGCCTAAGAAGTTTCAACATCTACAAAAAACAAGCAAAGCTAAGCTCATTCAGTTCATCAATAAAGCCAAAAGGTGAAAATTTCCAAGAAACTGAGTTTGAAATCAAGTCAATTTGGAAACATTGTAAAAGTGGGTTTTATGAGCCAAGATTTCAAAATCTCCTTGTCTATAAGCTATTCCTTCATTTCATAAGCTCCTTTTCCAAAGAGAATCAAGAGTGAGCAAATTTGATGAGCAAGTGAGGATATTGGGCAAAAATTGCTACAAGTCGTCAGTGCGGCGCACTGGGGAGGAGGCGTGGCGCACTCATCCTGCTTGGCGCATTGGGCCTCAGAACCCAGTGCAAAATAAAACAGCGTGACGCACTGGGAAGGTGCGGCACATTGGGATGCTGCACGGCGCACATAGCAAAAGGACCGAAACTACTAACAATTGTTCCAAATTGCCAATAACTCGCACGGATTTGCCAGGTAGAGCCTCCATCTTTGTGTTTCAGCCAATTTTGTGCTACGCTTTGGTGGTTGATGGATGGTGATGATTAAAACAAAAACATCAAACCCTACCTCTTAAATTACCTCAAGGAAACTTGTTGCTAGGGTTTCAAAATCACTGTTTTGTCACCAAAATTCACTCCCTCATCCCATTGGTCCCTTTTTTTCATCGTTCCCTAAGTTTCCCTATCCCCCTAAGCTCATTAATTCCTTCTCCAAAAATTCCCTTTCCCAAATTCTCAAATCCAAGACCTCAAACCCTAACCCTATACATAAACTCCCAAAAATATCCCATATTTCCCCAAACTAGTCTATCCCAACATTCCCGAATTTCCCACTAGTTTTCCCCTCTCCTAACAGTCCCTTGTTTCATTATTTTCCCCTTGGTGACAGAGATCAAGCACATCACCAAAAGGTAGTCCAACACAGTTTTCATACATCAACACCTCTTTCTTCAAGCCAATTTGTCTATCAGCAGTTATGGCATCCGATCATTCATCTGATTATGAAGTGGAGACCCAAAGTGACTCACCCATGGAGGAACATGCACCCCGGAGGCCTCATAAAGGTGGTAGACATATCAGAGAAGAACCAACCACCCTTACTGAGTTACAGGCCTGCCCTCTTGCCATCACTTGTTTTCAGCGTCTGTCAAGTTATGAATTTTGTGAGAAGGTTGCTAGTATTCAGTTTCATCATGAGTTGTCCAACTTGTTTGTACTGCATTTACATGGTGATCAGGCCACTCTAGCTGGTGTCACTTTCACCCTAACACCAGAGTCCATTTGATTAGCAACCAACATACCCAACATTGGAGAGCCATGGAACAAGAGGCAGAAAATTGATCGGCAACACTATGAACCGTGCATCAAACCCAGATTTTTGAGACAACTCACGAGAGTGTTTCCTTTCTTGTACCTCAAGGATGAATATGCTCCCTTAATGAAATTGATCATGAAGTATTTCGGCTGTAAGGGTCGGTTCTCCCGCTTGTATGCTTATCACATTAGACTGCTAATGCATTTTACCTGGGTATGGATGATGAACATCTCTTACTTCATGTGCTGAAAAATAGAGAGGATGACCACCCTTGTGCAGCACAAGACCCCTCAGCAGTAGTTTAACAGTATTTACCATTTTGCTCTCATCAAACTTGTGGCGGTTCATCAGCTTGGATTACAGGGCATTACTTGGGATTATTTCATCTCTCGTGAGTTTTTCAGAGCTTCACAGGGACCTTCAGAGGCTGGGCATGAGACAGGTGGATCCTCCTATCAGCATGAAGGCCATGAGACTCACACTGCTACTATGCCAGTTTTCATTACTTATCAAAAGGGCACGAGACAGTTATTTGCAGTCGCAAAGCGAGTGTTATCTCCACCTGGGGTGGAAGGGGCCTCGCTTCTGACATTGGCACCACAGGTATAGGACAAAGGAAAGAGGCTAATGTATGACAAGGGGCCTTTAGGTGAGTGAGAGACTGACTTCATTCGCGTTCAGGATGATGTTACAGACATGGGCCCGCAAAGTGAAAATCTTAGAGAGATTATCGAGGAGCAGGAGACAGAGATCAAAGCCTTGTCCCTTGACTTGGAAAGGGCTAAGTGGACTGTGAAATAATTGGAGAAGAGGAACAAGTAGCTTGAATATCAGCAAGCAATCATGGAGTTACAAAACATCCGCGAGAATCGCCAAGCTGCCCAAAGGAGGAGGATTGAGTTCACTTCATTGGAGCAAGAGATTAACGATGATCGGGAGTCTTGGTTTGAGAAATTCAACATCCAGTTGGAGAGACTTTTGGACAAGGCCGATAGAGACAAAGAATTGTTGAGACACATGGCTTTCAACTACATGCCGCGAAACAAGGTTTGTAAGGCCCGAATAAGAAATTTAAAGGCAAACTAAGGAAGGCATCAAAAAGGCAAACGAGGCAAAAAGAACATGATCGACTCTGGATATTGGCCAAGGCATCCTTGGCCCATCATAGCTCTTGATAGAGAAGGTCCAACCCAAATTTCAAGAAATTTGGAGCAATTTTTGCATTTTGAAAATTTTTGCACTGAAAACACAGGGTTTTCCTCCCTATGCGCTGCGCCACGTGGCGCGCGCTTTTGCTAGAGACCTCCAAATCCAAAAAACTTTGCATTTCAGGATTTGGCATGAAGAATTATGGTTTCTTGTTCATGGCCAAGAAATTTGGGCAAGTTTTGGGCCCTCAAAGAGGTCAAAAACACTCAAAAATTGACCTCTCTGCCCCTATTTTGACACACAGAAAGCAGTCTTGGGAGATTGGATATTTGGAGGGTAAAGTGGACACCAAATCTAGAAATTCCACTTGGGTTGGAAAGCAGACAAATAGTTCTTTCCAACAAGCCATCATAAGCTGAATTTGGACTTCCGGAAAGGTGTCAAAATCAGCTCCAAAGTGGCGCTACGCATAGAGAATTAGGCGCGGCGCATAGAGAATTTTGGCCTATTTTTCACCCTTCAGCTCAGAAATTCGGCCAGTTTTGACAGGTTTTTCTTTTTTATGTAATTATTGATCTATCTTGATGTAACTTGATGACTATGATGTAACTTTGGCACATATTTACTTGTTCTAGAGGATTCATTCACTAAAAAGTGAAAATCAAATGAATGAATCAGTTTCCTTCCATATAGAGGCAAGTTGGTTGATTTCCTAGATTTCAGTGCCTTGTTTAGAATTGGTTGAAACAAATCCTAGAATGATGAGCTCGACCCCTAGAGGCATGGGAATGGGTTAGATGGTCTATATCATGTATTTTCTGAGTCATTTTCACGGTTGGACACTTGGGATTCCTTGGCACTTCATTGTACATTTGATTTCTGCATTTTTGGCAAAGGAAAGACTAGGGTTTTGCAGCACTTGTTGGGATCCATGTGGCTCTGTGTTTTGATGGTGTTTTTCTTCATGCAATTTTAAGTTCATTGATGTTTATGTATGCCATTTCCCTTCTCTTTGCTTCCGAAATTAAACAAATTGAGTGACAGAGGTAGAATTCATGAGTTGTTGTGCTCTACCTTTTAGTTTTGTTTAATTCTCAATGTTTTCTTCAGTTTGAAGAGGATTCTTGACAGCCTCTTGCCCTCTTCAGCTCCTCAGTAGTCTTTTCTATCCATTAATTTAATCTAAAAGCATCAAAACTATTGCCTACCTTGCCCCAACCAGAAATCTGCAAAAATTTGGCCTCATCCCCAGACCCAAATTTGCCTTTCCCTTTTTCCAACACAAAACCCCCAAAAAATCAAATCAAAATCCTTGCACTTCATACCTAGCCTAAGATTAGTTGTTAAATCAATCATCTCAAGCCCCATCACTTATCTTTTGTTGAGATTGACCCATAGAGGGCCATCTCCTATCCTCGTAGGGCTAGCTACGAGGCTGAGCATGGTTTGATGTGGACCTAGAAGCTTACCTTTTTAGCCTGAGGTAAATCTAGGCTCTAAAAAGTCACATAGTTCTGCTCATACTCATTCAACTTTGTTGAGTCATAGAAAACCACCTTCCCTTCTTGCACAAGAAATCGACCAGGTCCTTCCTTGCAAGCATCTATACAAACCACAAACTCCTTGTTAGGATCTACAATCTTCAAATATAGAGCATTTGTAAATAAATGCTTCAATTTCCAAAAACTAGCTACGCACTCCTCAGTCCATTCAAACATCTTTGCATTCCTTTGCAAAGATGTAATAGGATAACCAATCTCAGAAAAGTTCCTGATGAAATGCCTGTAATAGCCTACTATTCCCATGAATGATCTGACCTCATCAATATTCCTTGCAGTTGGCCACTCCATGATAGCCTTAATATTTTGCAGGTCCACTACTGTCCCTTCCTTGGAAACAACATATCCCAAGTAATGAATCTGAGACTAAAAGAAACTGCACTTACTAAGCTTGGCATGTAACTAATGCTCTCTCAATAATGTCAATATCGCTGCCAAGTACTCTACATTCTCCTCCTCATTCTTTGAATATACCAATATATAATCAACAAAAATTATCACAAACTTGTCTATATAAGTGTGCAACATATTGTTCATCAAACACATGTAGGTGGTTGGGGCATTGGTAATACTGAAAGGAACCACCACAAACTCATAGCACCCATACCTTGTACAAAATACAGTCTTGTAGATGTCTTCTTATTTGATGTGCACCTGATGATATCCTGATATCATATCAAATTTTGAAAATACTACTCCTCCCTTTAGTTGATGAAAGAAATAATCAATTTGAGGCAATGAATACTTGTTCTTGATAGTTACCTTGCTCAACTTCCTGTAATCAATGCACAATCTAAAAGCACCGTCCTTCTTCTTTATAAACAATACTAGTGCACCTCAAGGAGACATACTTGGCCTTATGTATCCCTTATCAGGCATATCTTTAAGCTGAAAATTTAGTTCTATCAACTTCAGAGTGCTCATCTTGTATGGTACCTTATATGATGGTGTTGGTCCTAGTATGAAAGCAATAGACAAACCCACCTCTCTATGGGGAGGAAACTCTAGAATATATCCAGGAATGACATCCTAAAATTGTTATAAGACATGATACTTCCTAAATACTTCATCATCCTCAACATCCTTCGCCTTTTCACTTGAAACATGAACTACAAACAATACACACCCTTTCCTGAAATTGTGCTTAGCTTGCATAGCTCTAACCATTCTTACTAATGTAGGCTTCTTCTTTCCTTGAAATATTTTATTTTCTTCATCATATAGGCACTCAATGGCCTTACATGATCCAGGTGGATATTGTTGGCCACCCACCTATTCCACTTGGACCCCCACCACTGTTTCTTTCAATCTTTTAGTTTCCTTAATTGTAGCACAATTTACTATTTTTGGCAGTTTTTCAAGTCTTAAAATTTTAGAACTATTTTGAGGTCCTAAACGATGTTTTTTTGGAAAATATACAAACATAAGTGTTTGATTGACACTTTTAGTTGAAATTTATAGTAATTGGATAGATCTTTCTAATGAGGTATCATGCATGTCAAACAGAGATCGTATGCCAAAGTTATGACCTCAGGAAGTAATTTACCCCAACGGGGCCCATAGTTTTGGCACTTCATCTCCTAGGGTTAGGTTTTTGGATGTTTAGGGTTTTCCATTGTTTCTTAATAATAAATAGGCCTTCGAGCCTCATTATAAGACAGGTCTAAAGCATGTAGCCACCATATCTCTTCTCAGAGATAAGCTACCATCGCTTGAGCTAGTTTATTTCCATTTCTGTATGTAAGCATATTTCAGTTCTTTGATATTAATGAAATGAAGTTTTATTTATGTTGCACCAATGTGTTTATGTGTATATCTATATTTTTTTACATTCATGCATAAGTCTAGATCAGTGGTATTAGAGCGGTCTGCTCTTTCTTCAGTTTTATTTGCATGTCCCTAATGAGGTCAAGGTATAAGGAGTTAGGACTTGGATTGGTTGAACCTTTGCAAGACAATCTTCGCAAACCCCGACGACCTCACATGGAGGAAGAAAAAAGGGATGAGGGGGAGGAGATCCTTTCAAAATATTTCTTGAGGAAGCCCTTGAGTGAGAAAGGAATGCAGTGATGGATAACTTTGCCTAGATCCTTCGGCAGCTACCAACAGGGGACGCATCTTCATCTAGCAGCCACTTTGGAGGAGCCACTTCTTTTAAGCTGCAAGTTAACTTTGAGATTGTCATATTTGAAGGCCAGATAGATGTTGACACCATATATATATGGTTAAATCTATTAGAAGGATATTTCTCAGTTCATGACTTTTAGAATATGGAAAATATTACATTTTCACTCCTCAAAGCCACCCCACATGTCAAGGACTAGTGGGAAAGCTTTTGTGAACAAAATGACAAGAGGGAATGCTCTCTATTTTGAGCTGCACCCACTTGGAATTCTTTTCGAGATGCCACAAAGGAACAATATTACCCTATCGGGAGCTATGAAGATAAATGCATAGAGTGGACGAGGCTGCAGTAGGGAAGGGACCAATATGTATCAGAGTTCACAAATGTTTTCCATAACCTTTGCACGAAGATAGGTATCAAGGATTCTGAGAAAAATTTTGTAATCAAATACCGCGACTATCTACACTAGTGCATCCATGATGAGATGGAGTTCCTGGACATCTCCTCGCTTAGTGTTGGCTACCGATATGATGTTAAGATCAAGCAAAAATTTAAACAAAAGAAGTGGGACTTTGGATCTACAAATCTCAAGCAACGGAATGGTGCCCCCAAAGCGTAGAACAAAGGACAAAGCCAGGCAAGGTGACCTAGGATAACCCATGGAAGCCATAATCAAATAACAAGACCATGAAGACAAAGAGGGACACACGGAAATGGTGTGAGTTCCATAAGAGCCCCACCCACAACACAAGTGAGTGTCGAGCCAAGCAGACACTTGTGGTCGAGCAAAAGGCTTTTGAATCAGATGCATGTTCTGATTCTGAGTTAGAAACCAACATAAGAATGAAAAAAGGGAAGCAGATTATCTATGCGGAGCCTAGCGCCACCGTTGCCACCACCAAGCTCCAAAAGTATGAGCCCGAAGATCTAGAGGAGGGGGAGCAGCTCTTCCATTCACAGTTGTGGGTGAAGGGTTCTCCACTACAGTTCATTATGGACAAGAGGAGCCAAAATAACCTCATTACAGTGGAGGCCACAAAACAGTGGGGCCTACCGACCACACCACACCCGCAACCATACACCATCATGTGGCTTCACTAAGGGTGAGACCTTCACATTAGCTAATAGTGCCGCCTGCCCTACAACATCAAGCCCTTCATAGATGAGGTAGCATGTGATGTTGCTCCTCTTGAAGTTTGTGATGTATTATTAGGCCAACCATTCTTGTGCAAGAGGCATGTTGTGTATGAGTCTAGGCCTTGCAATGTTATTAATACTTTGGGCAATAAGTCGCACAGGATACCGGGGGTAGCACCACCCACTTCCATTCCCTTGATTACTACGAAGAAATGTAGTAATATCAGTTCCCATACTAGGAAATTGTTTTCCTTATGATTCACCTTTAATGCAAGAAGATGATTGTGGCCATGAACTCTAGACAGAGCTACCCCACACAACTATAGCATAGTTTTGGAGTATAGGGACATCTTCACGTCACAGAGAGGGGACCTCTACAATGTCAGATCAAGCACTCCATCGATCTGAACCTGGGCACACTACCACCTAAAGGGCCGATTGTTAAGAAATTTACTGCATAACATAAATAATTACTGAGAGGAATAAATATAAAAAAATAACCAGCAAGAACCATAAACACAAATGTTTATCCAAGAAAACCCCAAATCCAGGGAAAAACCCAACCTAATAAGATCTCATTAGCATTGGCCAAAACCCTGGCCAATTCGACCAAGTGAGCCTTCATTGCTCACCTCCAGGTCTTGCATTACAATGAAGTCCTTCCAGCCTTTTATAAGCTCCATTACATATAATACCATGGGCAGAATACTATGGGTGGACAATATCATGTGCCCCAAAACCATCACTTGTTTAACTTGGTCAACTTTGACTCTATTTTGAGTCAAGTTTACCTAACAATTCCCCCCTTAAACTTGACTTGGGGTTCCCTGACTAACTCCAGCCAAACCTGCTAAGTGAGACAATCCCGCTCACTCTAGCTCTTACCCCCCTCAAAGTTTTTACCCAGGTTATTGTTAACCCAACATACCCCCTGTCACCTTGGTCTAACCGAGACTTTACTGGTGATTACCGAGGGGTAAACATGCCTTACCAGATCTTACAGTAGTATGCCCATTTACATGCAATAATTTTGACTTCATTAATTTTTTTTTTGTTTATTGCTGCTATGATTCTGATCCATCCTCTCTCAATTTGATTTTCTCAAAAACTTCTATCAAACTGCTCCAACTGTGAGCCCGACGAGAACCTCATAGATTCCAGCACCGATGGCCTCACGTAGCAGAAAACAAACAATTTTGAAAGCCGCATGAACAATTTTCTTCTGCTAACCTGCATGCAGTCCACACCTACTCCATCTTTCAACACGACATAGAACACACAGGAAATATCCCTTATTGATTCCCTACGAAAAAAGCTCCGAACAAAATCAACCTTGAATTTTAATATTACCAAAGGTATCTCTCAACCTTCTTTAAATAGCCACATGAATCCCTTTGAAGCCAATATCTGGCTCCGATACTAGTTGTTAAGAAATTTACTGCATAACATAAATAATTACTGAGAGGAATAAATATAAAAAAATAACCAGCAACAACCATAAACACATAAACGCAAATGTTTATCCGGGAGAAACTGAAATTTGAGGAAAAACCCAACCTAATAAGATCTCATTAGGATTGGCCAAAACCCTGGCCAATCTGACCAAGTGAGCCTTCACCACTCACCTCCAGGTCTTGCATTACAATGAAGTCCTTCCAGCCTTTTATAAGCTCCATTAAATATAATACCCCAGGCAGAATACTATGGGTGCACAATACCATGTGCCCCAAAACCATCGCTTGTTTAACCTCATCAACTTTGACTCTATTCTGAGTTAGGTTTACCTAACACCGATCTATCGACGATTTAATCTAGAGAATGATGAAATCAAGTCGTAGATTCAGGAGCTATTATAGAAAGGGAACATCATGCATAGTTCATCTCCCTGTGGGAGCTCGATCATGTTGGTACAAAAGAAGGATGGGAACTAGAGACTTTGTATGGACTATCAAGCACTAAACAAGATCACTATCTAAAATAGATATCCAATCCTGTGGATTCATGACCTTCTAGACTAGCTCAATGGGCCAATTATTTGAGCAATATTGACTTAAAATCTGGTTATCACAAAAACCCTCCAATGTGTGGAAGACTGCCTTCAAATCCAAGGAGGGCCTTTTTGAATGGTTGGTCATGCCTTTCAGGTTGATGAATGCCCCTGCAATGTCCATGAGGTTGATGGAAGACATCTTGCAACCCTTCACCAACTCATTCATGGTGGTGTATTTGAATGACATTCAGATCTTCAACCAAAGTTGGGAAGAGCACCTCCACCATATTCGACAAATCCTCCAAATCTTGCGGCAAGACAAGTTGTGTGCCAATTTATAGAAATTCGCATTTTGTATGAGCCAGTTTCAATATCTAGGGTACATCATTGATGAGCAGGCTATGCATGTGGACCCAACCAAGATACAAGTAATTCGGGATTAGCCAATCCCAACCACTCTAAGAGAGCTCCACAACTTTCTAGGTCTTGCCAACTTCTATCGCAAGTTCATGTTGGGGTTCTCTCATATCACTTGGCCTTTGAGTCACCAAGGTAGGAGCGAAGGAAAAGTTATTTTGGCTTGAATCCCAAAAAAATGAATTTTTTGAGTTGAAGCATCACCTCTTCTATGCACCAGTGCTCACATTACCAGACCTACAACAACCATTTTAGAAGAAGACATATGCCTCCAACTATGCTATTAGTGCAGTTCTTACTGTGTAGGGGCATCCAATGGAATATTACAATGAGACACTTTCAGACACAATTTGAAAAAATCCCACTTATGACAAAGAGATTTATTCCATTATGCAGGCCTTCTGATAATGGAAGCATTACATTATGGGTAAGGAAACAATCATCCACACAGACCGCTGAACTCTATAGTTCATATAGACATAAGGGAAGTTGTAGAATGATCAACATCATAAATGGTCCACTTACCTGCAACACTTCCATTTGAACATTCAAGACAAGAAGGGTAGCACCAATAATGTTGCAGAATTCTTGAGTCAACCGTCAGTCATGGCACTAACCATTGTGCTCAACTCTTCTGGGCGCGAGACTATGGGGTGGATGCATCTGTACAAGAGCCATCGATAATTTGACAACACATTCTAGATGCTCCTAGAAGGCAAGCAAGTTCCAAAATTTCACCTCCAGGTTACACTATTATGTCACCTAGGACACCGTTGTGTTCCTTCAAGTTAGCATGCCAAGATGATTTGGGAGGTGCACTATAGTCGGGTTGCTAGACATTTTGGGGTAGAGAAAATAATGGAGGTGTTATGTATGTATTTTTATTGGCTGAACATTCGACGGGATGTTGGGAAGTACATCAGATCATGCACTTCTTGCTCCATTCCTAGACTGACCATCAAGAAGCAAGGCCTATATAGTCCTTTGCCTACTATTCAACCTTGGTAATCCATCTCCATGGATTACATGTCATGCCTTCCTTCTACTATGCATGGAAACGACTACGTTTTCGTGGTCATGGATATATTCTCTAAGATGGCGATTCTAACGACCTACAAGAAGAATATCACAACAGAAGCCACTACTAAGCTCTTCTTTCAATGAGTGTGGGTACACTTTGGGATCCCAGAGTCCATTATCTTATATCAGGATAGCAAGTTCCTAGGCACATTTTGGTTGAGTCTCTGGTCGATGTTGGATACCAAGCTCACTAAGTCCACAAATTTCCACCCCCAAACTGATGGCCAAATAGACGTCATCAACAGGATGATCGTACACATTATGCACATGCACAACTTGAAGCATCCACCCACATGGGATGAAAGCCTCCCTTATTTCTAGCATGGCTACAATAGATCTCTCCATAACTCAACTTGTTAGAACCCCTTTCAGATGGGATTGGGATTCTAGCCATTATATCCCATTGATGTGGCCATGCCATTTGAACATACTCAATCAAAATCATCTCATGTCCAGGACCAAGTTGACAAGGCTAACATCTTCATTGATTGCATTCAGCACATCCTCCAGTAGGTCCATGACATATTGGATAGAGTCAATGCTAAGTACAAACTGTGACATGATCAGCATCAAGTGCCACATAAGTTCTAGGTGGATGACAAAGTTTGGCTACATCTCCAAAAGGAACGCCACACTGGACCCCACCACAAGATCCGCCTACTATGATATGGTCCATACAACATCACCAAGGCTTTAGGGGACAATAAATTTGAGCTCATCATTCCATCATTCCTTGGACTGCACCGAGTATTCAATGTGGACCACCTTCGGCCATACTTTCCACCATTGTGGAACACATCAGATATTGAAGAATAACTCGCACCAATAGAGTTAAACTTGGACTACATGGAACAAGCCACAACTAATCAGACCATGGACACATAGATAAATAATACTTGCCAATAGAGTATCCAACTATATCGAGTTTTCAAAGTAGGCCAAACACTTCACCAAGGCAAGTGGTTCATGAGGGACCAAGTTTAATAGAAGTTTCCCCATCTCATGAAGGCACTCAATACAATGGGGACCATTGCTTCCTAATGGGGGAAGACTGATCTAGGTGGATATTAGTGGTTGCTCACCTATTCCACTTTGACCCCCACCATTATTTCTTTCATTTTTTCAGTTTCCTTAATTGTAGCACAATTTATTATTTTTGGCATTTTTTTGGATCCTAAAGTTCCAGAGCTGTTTTGAGGCCCTAAATGATGTTTTTTGGAAAATAGTCAAACAAGAGACTTCAATTCACGTTTGTAGTTGAAAGCTATATTCGCTGGATAAATATTTCTAAAGAGGTACCGTGTGTGTCAAATGAAGATCGTATGCCAAAGTTATGACCCTAGGAAGTTAATGTACCAATTTACCCCAACGGGACCCATAGTTTTGGCACTTCATCTCCTAGGGTTATGTTTTTGGATGTTTAGGGTTTTTCATTGTTTCTTAATAATAAATATGCCTTTGGGCCTCATTTTAAGACAGTTTAGAGGCATGTAGCTACCACATCTCTTCTCAAAGATAAGTTACGATCGCCTGAGCTAGTTTATTTCCATTTCTATATGTAAGCATATTTTAGTGCTTTGATATTAATGAAATGAAGTTTTATTCTGTTGCACCTCTATGTTTATGTGTATATCTGTTTCATTTATGCATAATTTTGGATCATTATCCTAGAAATCCACCTTCATCCTAAGAATGAATAGTCAGTCCATTCCCAAAAGAATGTTATATGATCCCAAAGGAACCACATTTAGATGTGCTTTTGTAGGCATACCATTAAGATTAAATGTGCAATACTTCAGCCGATGATAAACTCTTTTCTTTCTCCTTGTATCCAACTACACAAACCAATATTTTACATGCACATATTTATTAAAATGTCACTGATCCACTAGGTTGGGGCTAACATAGCCATAATTAGATTTCGGATCATGCAAAATGGAAACAACTCGATCAAAAATATTACCTTCCATCTCAATAATAGATGTATGATCATTTTCATTCTTTTTATCAAGTTTCATATAGATCTGAGGAATGCTCTGACCAACATCTTAAAATGTATGTGCCTCATGAGCACTATGTATTTGTGGCATGCGCCGCTTATACAACGGTTCCCTATCGTTGCCTTTCTACTTCTCCCCTCTAGGCTGAGACCCATGCCCTTTCTTAGTTTCATTAAACTTATTTTAAGTGGATGCATTTTCTTTCTCACCTTCATCATGAGATATTCCTTTCTTTTTGGGCCATTTTCCTTTAGTCTTATTGTTACCTTTCCAGTCACACTTGAACTGAGGCTTGCCTTTGACTGCTCATAACTATCATTTAATTTCATGATAGCTTCCTCTCATGGAAGAGGCTCATTAATATCAATCTTATCTTTAAATCAATATGGAAAACCACTAAAGAACCTTTGGATCTTTGCTTTCTCATGCTTGGTATAGGGAACATACCTCAACAACTATAGAAATTTGGTTATATACTCTTCATCTGTCAGAGAACCCTTCTGAGCTCATAGAACTCCTTATCCCTTCCATCATAATACCTCTTAGATAGGTACTTATTCCTGAAGAGTTTCTCAAACTCTCCCCAAGTCACTTTCTCTTCCCTAATTACTTTGACATTCTTAAGATATTCCCACCATATATATACTTTTCCTTTGAGACTGAAAGTGTCTATCCTAGCTTCTATGTTCTCTAAGTAGTCATGCAATCTGAAAAATTTATGCATCCCAGGTAGCCATGCTTCGACAATTTCTAATTTCTTCAACTCACCATCAAAAGTAGGGGGCTTGGATTTCTTGAACTCCTCTATAAAATACTCACTCGTCCTATGTTGTTTAAAGTGACGACGATGATATATATCGGAAGAAGAGCTAGAATAAAATCCATGCATACCAATCCCCTTGTTAGGTGCATTGAAGAGTCTAAACTCCTCATTGTATCCTCTGTGTCCAACCTGTTTCCGTTTCAATATCTCCTAGCATATGTTCCATCAGTATTCTCCTCTTGCCTATCTCCATGACTGATTCCCAACTGTCTATGCTTTGGCAACTTTGAAAGGCTTTGAAGAATCACTACATTGACTTCAGATTTCTTTTTTCAGCCTTCACAAGTCTATCTTATGCCTTAATCAACAAGTTATTATGTTCCTTGCAACTTCTAATATTTGCCCTCAAAATTCTCAATGTACCTGCTAGATCAGAAGAATACTCTTCTCCTTATTGCTCAACTAAATTCTCCCATTCCATTGATTTCACTGCAAGCTTGTACGAGTAGTCATGTGAACTATAATCCATCATTCTTCTCTTCATCTCTAATCTTCTATTTCCTGCTAAAATACCATGTTAGATAAACCAAATAGAAGACATAATTAAAATCATAACTCAATGTATCTAAGGGAAGGCTATCTTGTTTGTACAAGTCAGTCTAGTTTAGCACAATATCTATATCTATATCCATAATTTATTAATAATATATATATATATAATATATATATAAATATATTATTCTACACACACCACCCACACACCATATATATATCTTATATATGTTTATATCTTTATATATATATATATATTATATATATATATATAATATTAAATATATATATATATAGTACCAACATATCAACATCATGATTCAATGTCATGGTTCATGCATGACCATATTACAAAATTATAACAATAACTGCATGGATAATAACCATAACCATCTACATATAGCTTAAGGTCCAATACTATAAACCTCACTTTGATACCACTCTATAACACCAACACCAGAGAAAGGTTTACAAGGAACAGAACTGCTTTAATACCACCTTGTAACCACCTCACCCCACATTTACCCAATTTTACTAGCTCTCTAGGGTAAACATGAGTTGGGAGTTACTATGACATGACCCAACCTCCAAGTTCCAGTTATGGAAGTGGGGCCTAAGAAAAAGAAACTTACTGATACCTCTCACCTAGATGTCATCCAACAACCTATGGTGGTCATACCCTAAGCTGGTACTTCTTTCAACTAGGGTCACAACCGAAGTGTACACATGGAAAGTTATGCATGTGGATAGAAAGCTCCAACCACAAGCACATGACTTCCTCCTTGCGGTTGTAGCTGAAAATTCATAGAAATATGCCAGTGACTATGAAATCAGAGCCACATTTTCAAGGCTAGCTTACAAGCCACTACCCAAAATTTCCTATAACTTTCCAAAATCAAGAATCAGGCAGTCACAAGTCTACACAAGTTATATACTAGGTTCGGAACTTTTCCAACTATACCAAACATATGATAAACATTTCGTCAAACATATGTTAAACATAGTAACTATAGGTCCTAAATGCATATATGATCATTGTCTCACTCACTGCAACATAGAATCACCAAGACGTCTCACTACCATCTCAACCTAGCTACAACAACACATGTTAACCCATGTATTCATATAACCATATAATAACTTATTGAATCATGAGGAAGATCCATAAGAAAAGGACATCATTTAACCATGCCTATAACAAACATTTAACTAGAATTAAGCCATGACAAACCAATTATAAAATCAACACAATAACTAATACATGTGCTCATTATTCTCAATAGGAATCAATATAGAAATACATATGAAAATGCCAACGAAGTCAGGGACTTCCACATACCACCCGACCATATATTAACCTAAACCAAATCTTTCTTTCAGCCAATCACCCCTATGCCATCTTCCAATCATGGATGTGGGATATCATGGGATAAACAAAAACAAAACCAACCAGGGTTTCTAGAGGCTAAACCATCTCAACCCTCGATCACAATGATTTCACCTAAATCTATCCAAAAATCTCCAAACCAACATAAGCTTGGATGTCTCAAAAAAAATTCACCATACCTAGAGGAATTTTCTTATCTCTGCCTAGCTATCAAGATCTTCCTACAGAAAGCTATATCCACACCCAACCCTTGGAATTTTCTTGATACCACCTCACCAAAACCCAAACTCTTCTCGAAATCCAAAACTCAATCAAGAGTGAATCCCATTGCACCATGGTTATCTAGGAGATGGAAAGGCAAGGATGAGACCACTATCAATATAGGAAAATCCCATGCTAATGACATAAAATAATTTTGTAAACAAAATGCATGTACTATGCATTCAAATCCAGGCAAGGAGATTACACATGCAACTTGTTACCTACAAAATCTTCCTGTTGTACTTGCTTTTCCAATATCCTCCTTGAGCTCCCTTGATTTCCTTTGCATTATTGCTTGATTCTTTCTTTCCCTTAGATTCCTTTGTTTTTCCCTTGTTTTCTCTTTGTTTCCACTTGGATCTCTCTTTTTGAAACTGATCCAAAGCTAAAACTAAATTTTTTTTGAATTGTTTCTCTTATGCCTTTTTTATCATTGATTTCTACTCTCTTCCTTTCCTTTTTATTTTTTCTTTCATTTTCCTCTAATTTCTCTCTAATTTCCCTTGCATGCATATTCTTGTCCCTTCATCTCTCTTTTCTCCTATTTTCCTCTATTCTTTTAATTTTTTGTCATTTATTTCCTTTTTCCTTTGGCAATTTCCACATCCATTAATTAACCACAAGTGATACCTACCCTAATGTTTTCCCACTCCATTCAACTTGGAATACATGTCCCATTCCCGTGTTATTATTTTTTCCTTTAATCCTTATATTACATGAAACTTTAACCCTGGTCTATTACACTAGATGGGCCTTAAACCATCAAAGTACTTATTAAGTCCTTCGGGTGGCCAATGAATGGTTAATAAACTCATTAGTTGACAATCCTATTTTGTTTCTCTCCATTCATGAAATTCAATTAATCAAACCATCCTAACATTACCAACGTTTTCCCTCAGTCTTCATAGTGGCTAATAGCTTGGCTGACAGAACCATCAATTAACAATGATGGAAAAGTTCAGGATTTGTCTTGTGATGCGACAAATAATCCAAAATATATCAAGATCTGAAATTTTGTTATGAGCCATGTTATCACTCAGGTTGTCCCTTGGCTCCTTAAGGGATACGGCCGAGGTAACCACAAACCAATCTTTAGACTACAGGTCCTAGCCTCCCTACAATCAGAGAGGGCTCTCTCTTATAATTTAGCTTTGTTTGAGGCTGATTTTAGGCTAGTTATGATGTTCTTTGGGTTTTGTTTTGAGTTTGGTGGGAAGGATGATGTTTTCAAGAAACGTTGGGATGCATAGTGTGAGAAGTTCGAACCATTGGGCATGGAGTCATGGATTAAGGCTTGTTGCTGCATTTTCTTGGTCACAAGAGGAATACAGAGCAGGATAGCTACACATAAAACAATATCAATTGCTGAAAAAGATGGAATGAAGGCCAGAGATGAAAGGCAACTAAGAATCTTTCATCAGCTAACAGAGAAGGGAGGTGAATGAATGTCTATCTAGGAGCAGTCAAGAATTCCTAAATAACAGTCATATGTGAAAGAAACAGTGTAAACATGATCATTTAAGTATGCATATTCATAACTATTCCTGAGGAAAACATGTAGAAATAACAGAAATTGAGCATAGAGTGCTCCTAAGAAAATTCTAAACTATTCTTCCTTTTTGCTATTTAGTGGTGGCACATAGATGATATAGCAAACATAACAACTGAAAACAGAGGTAAGAAACACTTATTGAGCCATGTAGAAGCACAAGAATTCCATAGTCACTCTTCAGTCATTAAAAAACACAACAGACAGTTTCAACATCCAAGCATTCCAACAGTTTTTGATTATAGATGCTCTCAAAGTATACAGCGCAAGTCTAAACTATGGATTATCAACCAACCCACCACTAAAACAATGAATCAGGGTGGTTTATATAGGGAAAATATCCCAAAAATATCTATTACAGCAGGTCTTAAACAGATCTGAGGGAAATGAGTGCTTTAATCTATCATATCTTGAAGTAAATGCATAAAATATTTATCTAAGTGTTGCGCTGGGGCAGCTGCCTCAAAAATGAGTAGAAATGTGTCCTTTGCTGTTATGCACTGGCCATTTATCATAATTGCGCATTGGTCTCTGCTCCACTGCTCTTGAGTGGCTTTGATGTGCGTTAACTATGATCTGAGAGCCTTAAGTGGCTTCATTGCTTTCTTTGACTTTGATGGAGGCTTTTAATGTTCACCTACTTTGATATTGTCGATCTGATACTCTTTGCCGCTTCACTGGTACTTTTTTAATTGAATCTGGGCTTTAAATCTCCTATCTGCTCCCTTTAGGCGATTCTGCTGCTCTTAGGTGGCTATGATTCTTATTAAATTTGATGTGACCCAGCTTTAATGGCCTTTAACTCTGTTCTGATACTCTTTTAACTGGTCAATTCACTCCTTTATGTTTCTTTCGGGAAAAAATAACTGTTGCAAACCATGCGCTGGACTGAGGCTTTCCATTTTGGCCATTTTTTCTTAGCGATGCACGATTAGCGCTAAGTGCTAATAGCGCATAAAAAACTACCCCTGATTTTCATTCCAGGCTTCCTAAGCAGCGATTTCGCCTTTCGCACCTCTTTTTTTTTTTCGGCGGTGACGTCAGCGGTGGAACCCAGTACGGCGGATGACATTAGCGGGGTGATGTGTATGATGACATCATCATGACACGGTGGCAGGGTGATGACGTGAGCAGGTGACATGGCACAGGTACAGCATAGTGGCAGGTGACGTGGCGGCAACGTCATGTGGTGACGTAGGCAGGAGGGAAAGGCGGTAAGCAGTTTGCGTCGGACCACTTTTGGTACAGGAGTGGTATGTGTTAGGGGTGGCTTGATACAATAGGAGGCCGACAGCTGTCTCGGTGTACGACGGTGAAACCGTCGACCATCGGGTACTCTCGTACCGCTACGAAGGGGCGCCCGATATTCATTAGGGCCGTCGGATCTGGGAGGGCCGATCCTATGGTGGACGGGAGGGCAACATGATCGGGGTTTAGTATAAACGCGTGCCCGATAAATGTTAATTATTCGCAGCTGTGGGTGGTTAAAACCTTAGGTTTTGGGTTTAATGTTTTTATGGCGCGGGACTATGGTTATTCATTAATCGGACATTAATAAAATCCAAATGCAATGCGTGTGTGGGGTATGGTATAGTTTCATGTGCGGGGGGATTTAATATGGTTATTTATTTAACCAGAAGTTAAATAAATCCCAAGGGTAATGAACGCAGAGGGGCTAACAATGGGTCCCAAATGGACTTAGTGTTTCCCATTTTTTAGTATTTGGCTATAGTTGCCATGGGGAGGAATATTTAGTGTTTTTTGGGGTTTTTATATAGTATCTTGTAGAATAGGGGTAGGGGAAATGATTTAGGGAGCTAGATAATAAAGTTAGGAGTTAATATGAATCCGTGAGGTGAAGTGTAGGGGAAAAGTTAAGCTTTGTGAACTAAAAATTAGTTTATAGGGGGCGAATGAACTGCGGAGAAATGACTTTTGCACAAAAAATATGACTTCTCTTGACTGAATAAAGTCAAAGCTTGACTTGGCTTTTCACTAAAATGGAGTGATAACAGGACTGGTTGGGCAGATCCCAAGGTCCTCAAGGGGATGTTAGTGAGTGATTTGGGAAATAAGAAGAAGGGGGAGTTAGAGATGCCTCGCTTGAGCTGCTCCGAATGAAAAACTGCCTCATACTTGTGATCTGAATAGATTTGACCCTCGAAAACATGAAATGGATCACAAATGATCATTCAGCCACCACAAAACTACCTACCCGGCCTACTTACCTAGCATTTTATCTTCTTTTTGGTTTGGGTGCACTTGAACTAGCAAACCTTGCTTTTCAACTTTTCTTTCAGTTGTTCTCCTATCTAAATCTACCCTTATTTCTTCCAAGGGCTCAGATTAAACAGTTGAGCTCCTTTGCTTCTCTACCTATCTACTTATCTGCCAAGATTAAATAGTTTGGATAGATTTTATTCTCTATCTTCTAAAACAAGCAATTTAAACCTAGGGAAGCCAAGATTAAGCTGTTTGGCTTTCCCTTAACTGTAAAACTCTTCAAAAATGGTATGATTCTTCAAAAATGGAACTTGATGGAAATATGGAACTTTGCAGCAATAAAAGGATGACATATTTGGCATGTAAAATAGTCAATCATGAAATATGAAACCTATTGCAATAGGCAACTAAGAGTGGCTCCACTTGGGGATGGTTTTTCAAGATGAAAAGCTAAGAGCAGCAGGTCAGAATGCCTTGATCTTCAATTTTTACTGTAAACTGAAATTTTCCTTCTTCTCAATGCCTTTAACTGAATTCTTATAAGCTGATATGCAGTATCCTTTTGAGCTGAATTACAGAAAAATTACAGCTCTGCTTGCCTTTTGGGTGCTTGTAAACATATTGAAATCTGCTTGAGGACTTCTTTGGAATTATTTCAAAAAATAGAGATCTGAAATGGAGCTTTCTTTAATCTTTCCTTCAAAATTTGTTGCGTTGTTCCCTCTTATCGGCCTACTATAAAGCGAAAAGAAAGTGCTGAAAATATAAAATATTAATGTACAGATAATATACATAGCTACGTTGTATCTAAATGGGGTCATGATAATGCTTCAACATGCGGCCATTAACCGGGCCTTCCTCAACTGTGCTGCCATCCAAAATTTTCAAAAAATATGTGTTGTTGCCCTGAACAGTAGAAATAATAAAGGGGCCTCTCCAAAGGAAATCGAACTTGCCATGCTTTCCATTGTCCTCCCTTCTTGAATCCCATCTTAAGACTTTGCTGCCCATGAAGAAATCTTCAGCCTTTGTTATTTTGTCAAACATTTTCTTGAGCTTCTCTTGTAAAACTTGACCTCTGTTATACACTTTATCTCTTGTTTGCTGCAAATAGATGGTTTGGTTTATCCTCCTTTGGATATCATTGGGCTCAGCCTGAATCTCTTGCAGCAGCTTGATAATAGGGATTCCCAAAGAAGAAGGGAAATTGGCCTCCATGCCATAGACTAACTCATATGGGCTCATCCCAATGGATCTCTTAGTTGTCAATCTATCAACCCATAGTGCATTTGTGAGCTTTTTGTGCCAATTCTTTTTATTCTCCTCTAAGACTTTCTTGATGATATTGATTAGGCTTTTGTTGGATGACTCGGCTAGGCCATTACCTTGAGGGTAATAGGTTGAGGAATGACCCAAGGTAATGTGGTATTTGTGGCAGAAACTGATCATTCTCTTGGATTTGAAGGCAGCAACATTGTCTGTGATGATTTTTTCAAGGCAGCCAAATCTGGACAGAATATTGGTTTCAAGGAATTGGATAATGGTGGAGTCATTGGCTTGCCTACATGGGATGGCTTCAATCCACTTGGTGAAATAGTCTGTGGCTGTTAGAATCCACTTATGCTGGCTTGAGGATGATGGGTGGATTTCTCCAATGAAGTCAAGACCCCATTGTTGAAAAGGCTTCTCGGTTGAAATGAGCTTAATGGGCAAGGGCAGAAGCTTTCTTTTTCCTTCAAAGACTTGGCATTTGTGGCATGAAACCGCAAAATTTTTGACATCTGCAAACAATGAGGGCCAATAGAAACCAACCCTTAATATCTTATCAGCAGTGGATTTCCAATATAGATGCCCTCCACAGTCCCCTGCATGGAATTCTTTCATAACACTGTCAGTTTCATTTAAAGTTAAACAGTTCAGCAAAATTCCTTCATGATTTTTCCAAAATAGGATACCATCTAAGACACAAAACTTTGATGCTTTCATTTTTAAAAATCTCTTTTTGGTTCTGGACAACCTTGGGGGAGCACACAGGTTTAACAAGATAAAACAAATATCAACATACCATGGGGATTGCAAAAAATCTTCACTGATATGTGGAGTCGCCAGCTCTTGTTCATTGTCCAGTTCATTAATATCTAAGGCTTGAAAATTGGTTTCGGACATCAGTTTGGCTAAACCTTGTCCCTTTATGAGATTGGTGGGTTTTATCTCAATGTCATACTCAAGGATATTGGCAATCCACTTGCCTCTTTTGCCCTCAATTCCCTCTTGAGTTAATATGTTTTTTACAACAGCATTTGGTACAGAAGCAATCACATGGGAGTATAAGATGTAAACTCAGAAATCTTTGATGGCCTTAACAAGGGCATAGGCCTGCTTCTCCATGATTTGGTACTTCAAGGGGGCATCTCTAAGGGCTCTGCTGAAAAAAGCAATTGGCTTTTCATTTATCTGGTCATCCTTTTGCAAAAGGACATCAGTTATGGTGTGTTCAGATGCAAATGAAAAGATGATGAAATCTTTGTCAAATTGAGGACTTGTGAGGATTGGGGCTTGGGTTAATGCAGTTTTTATGCCCTCAAATTCTTGCTTGGCTTCTAAAATCCACTTTCCCTTGGAATCCTTCTTTAACATGTTATTTATCATTCTTGTTAACTCAGCCAAGTTTGGGATAAATCTCCTTAGGAAATTGATCTTTCCTAGGAATGCTTGCAACTCTTTGATGTTTCTTGGATATGGGATTTGCAGAATGGCTTGGATCCTTTCGGGATCGATTCTAATTCCATCTTTTGAAATGATATGGCCAAGATGTTTTCCTTCTTGTAGGCCAAAGAGAGACTTCTTGGGGTTCAAGGAAATGCCATATTTCCTACAGGTTAGGAACACTTGCCTTAGGTGTTTTAGATGCTCTTGATCATATTTTGAGAAAGGGGTTAAGTAATCAAGGTATACCAGTAAGAAATCACGGATTTCCTTGGAAAATGCGATGTCCATTGCCCTTTGAAAGGTAGCACCTTCATTCTTTAATCCGAAGGGCATTTTCACATATTTAAAGGTTCCCCACGGTGTTGTAAAGGTTGTCTTGTCTTGGTCATCCGGGTGAACAAGTATCCAATTGAAACCTGAAAATCCATCAAGTAAAGAAATTCTTGAAGACCCCACAACCCTTTGTAGAATATGGTCCATCTTTGGCAATGGGTAGTGGTCTTTAAGGGATACTTGGTTCAAATTTATTAAGTCTACACATAGCCTAATCTCACCTGCTTTCTTCCTTGTGGGAACAAGATTAGATACCCATTCAGAAAATATAATGGGAGCCATGATACCAGCCTCAAACATTCCTTTTACTTCTTTCTCAATCAAGGGGAGAAGCACAGGATTGATTCTCCTTAGTTTTTTTTTTAAGGGCTTTTGATTTGGCTTTAAGGGAATAGTATGTTGAATAACAGAGGTGTCATAGGACTTGAGATCCTCATAACTCCATGCAAATACATCTTGGAACTCTTTGAACAGGTCAACATATTTTTGTGTTTGATCAACAGGCAAAGACTTGGATAGTTTTATCATTTTGGGCTTCTCTGCTGTCCCAATATTACAGTCTTCCACAGCAGCGTTTAATGGTTGCATCTTTGGCTTTTTGGGGACATCATTTGCATCAAACATGTCTTCTAATGGAGTTAGACTAGCAGGCAGACAATTGTCCTTTAAATCCATCACTTCAGCCTCTGCTTCAGCTATATCTTCTAAATTCATTTGCTTCAGCTCTTGAATGTTTTTGGCATAAAAAATGGTTGGGTGCAACATTTGATTTGCTACTTCAGCTGTTATAGTTTGCTCATTTTGGTTTACTTGCTGTTGTGGGTCATCCATGGCATCTTCATCAATGTTTAAGCTTGAAAATTCTTGTTGTAAAGTGAGGAAATTGTTTATTTGTGCATCATTTTCAAATACTTGCCAATCTTTGACATTGTTAGGGACAGCAGGCCTGTTTTTTATTTCAGCTGAGAAATGGTGATTGGGCTCAAATGGCAGCTTGCATGTGCTAGCAAAAGTAGCTAGGCTGTGTGCATGTAGATTATGGCTTCTTGGAATTTTGGCAAGCTTGCACTCGATGAAGGTATCAAGTATTTCTGTGGCAGCAGTCCTATAAGCTCTTAGCCTATTGTCATTTGTAACAAAGTTACCTTTCATCTGCTGAATAATCAGGTCGGAGTCACCTAGAATGGAAACTTTTGTTGCTCCTAGAGATTTGATTAGCTTAAGGCCTAAAAGGAGGGCTTCATACTCTGCCATGTTGTTAGTACATCTGAAGTTTAATCTATAAGCATGACCCTCTACATGATTGTTTTGTGTATTATGGATCCATACTCCTGCCCCTGCTCCTAGCTTATTAACTGAACCATCAAACTCCAAATACCATAGGATTTCTTGCTCTTAACTAGTATTGAGAGTTTCAACCATTTTAGGAGTGGGAAGATTTGAATTTTCTGTTTCGGGAGGTTCTTCTTGTGTTCTGGTTGCATTGATTGTTTTGATAGTTTCTTGGGTATGGGCAACCGATTCCTCACTTATGCATGTTTCTTATTCTAAAGCCAAAGACTTATCATCAGTGGAAGGAGACCTATCATCATTAAACAAGATAAATGAATCCATATCAGAATGGATTGAGTAAATTGGAAAGTTTTGGGGCTTTTCCTCACTACTTACCACATACTTCATTAGTGTTTCCCTATACAGTCTCTTTGGTTGCCCAAAGACTGAAATAGTGGCATAAGAGAGGTCTAGTTGGAGAGATCCTTGGAGTTTTGCTCCCCAAGATCTTGATAAGAGCATGCCATACTTTGGTGGAATGTTAGCAACCACCACATCCATTAGGATTGTTTTGTTGGGGTATTGGACTAAAGACACACATAAATCATTGATTAAGCATAAACACTTGACCTGACTAGAATCAAATGAAAATAAGTCTTTGTAGGGTCTAGTGACCTCAAGGTTTAGCTTCTCCATTACATCTTTCGGCATTAGGTTGTGTGAAGCACATGAATCGAACATAGCATTGTGCAACACTTTATCATGAATATGTAAACTGACATAGAAGGGTAGAACAGCTCCATGTGCTAATCTACCATCAACTTCAAGACCGAAAAGGAGCTTAGTTTGGTCATCTAAAACATTAACATCATCCATATTCTCTGGTATGTGCAATGATCTTTTGATTTTCTGCCTATGTACATCATGTTTGGCAAGTTCAGAGAGAGGAATAGATATCTTTATTTTACCAATTTCTGCCTCTAACTCAAAAGTTTTCTCTGATTGCGTTCTAGTATTGTGACTGGCATATTTTTCTTTTTCTATTGCACTTTCAGCAATTTGCTCTTGGTTATCAGTGTTATCTTGAGGTATTTCTGTTTTGGGAAGGATTTCAAAAGTGCTGTTTACATTCTCTTTTGAGGAAGAGGATACAAAAGGCTACTTTTTAGAGGGTTGCATATCAGATACATCCTCTATGGTCACTTCTTTTAATTTTGGGTCTGTTTTATCGGCAGGTTCTGTTAGAGCAGCCTTGCCTTTAATCTTCTTAGGCTGCTTGATATCATTTGGTTTAACATTTTTGGGCACATCAATGGTTCTTGTCCTCAGCTTATACTGTTTGTGGACCTCATAAACTGCTCAATCATGGCCTTGTTTAAAGTCAAAAGACTCTCCAGACTTAGTCTGAAATTGATTTATATCATGGTCATCATGGTCTTCTTGGGTTAGAAAAACTTGTTGTCCACTCGTCAAACCCATCAAGTTTATGTGAGTGTCCTCTATCTGCTCAATAGATGTGGATTTTTCAGCATAGTTTTCATGAAAAGGAGGTCTTATATCATGGTCAGGGTTAGCCCTTCCAACGTTTGGGTTTTGGTTTTTCCTAAAATTTGGGTTTCTGAAAGTATTAGCTTGTTGTCCTTCCCATGATGTTTTTCTTTCCATAGTTTCCATTCTATCTTCAAAACTATTTACTTTATTGAAGATTGCATCCAACTTCTGCTCAAATGCTGGAGGTTCTTCTTTAAAAGTGGTTCTTCTCTCGGCTCTTGCTCTGTTTCTTTTGGCAATCAGATTTTCCTCCACACTAACAGCTACATCCTGCATGTCTGCTAAGTTTTGAGGAGCTCTTTCCCTCAATTGATAGGCCATGTCGGTATCAAAACCATCAGGGAATTTATATAAAGCAAGATCAGGTGGAGGCCTAAGTTTCTGTGGGATCGCATTATACACATTGTTAAATCTTTCACAATAGTCTAAGACAGCCTCTTGAGGGCCTCTTTTGATAGTATCATGTTCAACTAGAATGTGCAGTGGATCTTTCTTTTTCTCCCATCTGTTAAGGAATGTTTGGTAAAGGGCATCTGGGTTAGCTATGGAATTTGCAGGAAGAGCTCTAAACCAGGGCCTAATGTCACCTGTGAGACTTTGGACAAAAATCTTCATTCTTACATGATCTTCATCTATTTCATAACTCTCAAAATAGTCCTGCATTTTCTTGGTGTGTTGCAAGGCTGTGCAAGAACCCGTACCATCGAAATATGTGATTTTAGTTTGGTAATCCTGAGGAATAGCCCCAGGATTTGCAGGTAACTGTAAAGGAGCATATCTGTTAGCCATATTTATAGGAATAAGTGGAACAACAGCCACAACGGTGGTACTGGGAGTAGTATGCGTAGTAAATGGAGGAGTGGAAAAGGTGCTTGGAGAGGTGGATGATGAACTAGGGGAAACAGGATGTGAACAAAATAAAACTTTGACAGGGGTTGGAACACAGCTTGGCTGAACTGTTTCAGGACTAGAATCAGCAAAATCTTCTCTTCGCTCTAGCTTCCTGAGGTTCCTTGGGATTATATTGGGATTTTCAAAAGAAGCTGGGGGATTTGGGTCTGGATTTGACCTAGTATTACGTGTTTTCTTCTTTGGAGCCAACTTCTAACTTCTTTTTGGAATTTTCTGAAGATTGTTCCCCAGTGGAGCTTCTAACTTCTTTTTGGAATTTTCTGAAGATTGTCCCGAGTGGAGTCGCCATTATGTTATCACTCAGGTTGTCCCTTGGCTCCTTAAGGGATACGGCCGAGGTAACCACAAACTAACCTTTAGACTGTAGGACCTAGCCTACCTGCAATCATATAGGGCTCTCTATTATAATTTAGCTTTGTTTGAGGCTGATTTTAGGCTAGTTATGATGTTCTTTGGGTTTTGTTTTGAGTTTGGTGGGAAGGATGATGTTTTCAAGCAAAGTTGGGATGCATAGTGTGAGAAGTTCGAACCATTGGGCATGGAGTCATGGATTAGGGCTTGTTGTTGTGTTTTCTTGGTCACAAGAGGAATACAGAGTAGGATAGCTACACATAAAACAATATCAATTGCTGGAAAAGATGGAATGAAGGCCAGAGATGAAAGGCAACTAAGAATCTTTCATCAGCTAACAGAGAAGGGAGGTGAATGAATGTCTATCTAGGAGCAGTCAAGAATTCCTAAATAACAGTCATATGTGAAAGAAATAGTGTAAACATGATCATTTAAGTATGCATATTCATAACTATTCCTAAGGAAAACATGTAGAAATAACATAAATTGAGCATAGAGTGTTGCTAAGAAAATTCTAAACTATTCTTCCTTTTTTCTATTTAGATGGTGGCACATAGATGATATAGCAAACATAAAAAATGAAAACAAAGGTAAGAAACACTTATTGAGCCATGTAGAAGCACAAGAATTCCATAGTCACTCTTCAGTCATTAAAAAACACAACAGACAGTTTCAACATCCAAGCATTCCAGCATTTTTTAATTATAGATGCTCTCAAAGTATATAACACAAGTCTAAACTCTGGATTATCAACCAACCCACCACTAAAACAATGAATCAGGGTGGTTTATATAGGGAAAATATCTATTACAGTAGATCTTAAATAGATCTGAGGGAAATGAGTGTTTTAATCTATCTTATCTTGAAGTAAATGCATAAAATATTTATCTAAGTGTTGCGCTGGGGAGGCTACCTCAAAAATGAGTAGAAATCTGTCCTTTGCTGTTATGCACTGGCCATTTATCATAATTGTGCATTGGTCTCTGCTCCACTGCTCTTGACTGGCTTTGATGTGCGTTAACTGTGATCTGAGAACCTTAAGTGGCTTCACCGCTTTCTTTGACTTTGATGGAGCCTTTTAATGTTCACCTGCTTTGATATTGTCGATCTGATACTCTTTGCCGCTTCACTGGTACTTTTTTAATTGAATCTGGGCTTTAAATCTCCTATATTCTCCCTTTAGGCGGTTATACTACCCTTAGGTGGCTGTGATTCTTATTAAATCTGATGTGACCCGGCTTTAATGGCCTTTAACTCTGTTCTGATACTCTTTTAACTAATCAATTCTCTCCTTTCAGTTTCTTTCGGGAAAAAATAACTGCTGCAAACCATGCGCTAGACTGAGGCTTTCCATTTTGGCCATTTTTTCTTAGCAATGCGCAATTAGCGCTAATCGCGCATCAAAAACTACCCCTGATTTTCATTCCGGGCTTCCTAAGCAACGATTTCGCCTTTCACGCCTTTTTTTTTTTCGGTGGTGACGTTAGCGGTGGGACCCAGTATGGTGGATGACGTCAGTGGGTGACGTGGCGTGGTGACGTGAATGATGACATCATCATGACACGGTGGGAGGGTGGTGACGTCAGCAGGTGACATGGTGCAGGTACAACACAGTGGCAGGCGACGTGGTGGCAACGTCATGTGGTGACGTAGGGAAGCGGGGAGGGCGGTAAGCGATTTGCGTCAGACCACTTTTGGTACAGGAGTGCTATGTGTCAGGGGCAGCCCGATGCAATAGGAGGCCGACAGCTGTCCCAGTGTACGACGGTGAAACCGTCGACCATTGGGTACTATTGTACCGCTACGAAGGGGCGCCCGATATTCATTAGGGCCGTCGGATCTGGGAGGGCCGATCCTACGGTGGATGGGAGGGCAACATGATCGGGGTTTAGTATAAACGCGCACCCGATAAACGTTAATTATTCGCGGCTGCGGGTGCTTAAAACCTTAGGTTTTGGGTTTAATGTTTTTATGGCGCGAGACTATGGTTATTCATTAATCGGACATTAATAAAATCCAAATGCAATGCGTGCGTGGGGTATGATATAGTTTCATGTGCGGTGGGGTTTAATATGGTTATTTATTTAACCAGAAGTTAAATAAATCCCAAGGGTAATGAATGTGGAGGGGCTAACAATGGGTCCCAAATGGACCTAGTGTTTCCCGTTTTTTAGTATTTGGCTATAGTTGCCATGGGGAGGAATATTTAGTGTTTTTTGGGGTTTTTATATAGTATCTTGTAGAATAGGGGTAGGGGAAATGATTTAGGGAGCTAGATAATAAAGTTAGGAGTTAATATGAATCCGTGAGGTGAAGTGTAGGGGAAAAGTTAAGCTTTGTGAACTAAAAATTAGTTTATAAGGGGCGAATGAACTGCGGAGAACTGACTTTTGCACAAAAAATTTGACTTCTCTTGACTGAATAAAGTCAAAGCTTGACTTGTCTTTTCACGAAAATGGAGTGATAACAGGACTGGTTGGGCAGATCTCAAGTTCCTCAAGGGGATGTTAGTGAGTGATTTGGGAAATAAGAAGAAGGGGGAGTTAGAGATGCCTCGCTTGAGCTGCTCCAAATGGAAAATTGCCTCATACTTGTGGTCTGAATATATTTGACCCTTGAAAACATGAAATGGATCACAAATGATCATTCAGCCACCACAAAACTACCTACCCGGCCTACTTACCTAGCATTTTATCTTCTTTTTGGTTTGGGTGCACTTGAACTAGAAAACCCAACTTTTCAACATTTCTTTCAGCTGTTCTCCTATCTAAATTTACCCTTATTTCTTCCAAGTGCTCAGATTAAACAGTTGAGCTCCTTTGCTTCTCTACCTGTCTACTTATCTGCCAAGATTAAACAATTTGGACAGATTTTATTCTCTATCTTCTAAAACAAGCAATTTAAACCTAGGGAAGCCAAGATTAAGCTGTTTGGCTTTCCCTTAACTGTAAAACTCTTCAAAAATGGTATGATTCTTCAAAAATGGAACTTGATGGAAATATGGAACTTTGCAGCAATAAAAAGATGACATATTTGGCATGTAAAACAATCAATCATGAAATATGAAACCTATTGCAATAGGCAGCTAACAAGCCCGAGATAAAAATAAAAGTCCATGATATATCAAGTGACAGGACCAAGCATCTGTATTCTATCGATATTTGGATATATGGACGTCTAGAATTCCTTATAAATGGATTTTCTTAAAAACATGGATGCTAATAGTGGAACCCATAATGGAAGAACCTTGAGCTAAGAAACTATGATATCACAGTTATGATGGATCTGAAATCTAGAAATTCATAAAAGATTAATTATCATCCTTCATAAAATACCCATATATAGATGATAGTTGGATAGATCACATGGGTGTTATGTGGCATCCATATGGGGAATTACATGGTGTGTTGTTGTTACATGTTGATGTGGCTTGCATACCAATCTTTGCATAGTGTGGCATGTTGATGTGGCACACATACCAAGCTTTAGATAATGTGGAAAGTTGATGTGTCACTAACATTACATGCTAGTGTGGCATGGTGATGTGGTGGACATGGTATAGAGGATTCAATGTGGTGGTCGACATGACATGTGTTATGGTAGGTGATGTGGAAATTAGGGGTCCAAAAATCTAGATAATTGTGAAATGGGACTTACTGGTTTGTTGTGAATTCGATTGAGTTCAAAAACATAAAAAATTGGATATCTAGATAGGCAGATATTGAATCACCCATGTTGACTCTTGTGACATTGTAAGGTGACCTGGATTATAGGCATTTTGACATTGAGGAAAAGGCCAAATGGTGGTATCGTGGAGTGATGTGGAATGTGGAGGCATTTGGATAGCAAAGATTTAGAAATTTAGATTTTCCTTAAAAATAGGCCTTTGGAAAAATCACAAATTAAGATGGATCATAAAGTGTTAAAATTCCCACATTAATTTAGAAGTCTAGATATTTTGAATATCACTAGAGTAGGAATTTTGGGAAATGTTGGATCTTGATGTGGACCTTGGTCGATGTGCACCTTCAGGATAGGGCCTAATTTGATAAACCTTCTAAGGGTCATAACTTTTCATCCAAGGCTTGGCGTTTGATAAAATTTATATTATAGTAAAACTCATGATGACTAGAAAACAATGGTGGTCTGAGAAAGGAATTTTAGAGTGAATAAAAGAAATTAAAAATTTATAAGCCTACCTCCTTTAGATGACTTATGGGGTTAGGTATGTCACTATTTTATATAAACTATATATAGCGAGAGATACTTCTAATTCCATTCATGTGTCTTTTACTTTTTAGTATAAGTAGGATTTTATTTCATTCAAGGTTTAGTATGTAGTTGATGCGTAGCATTTAAAATTTATTGATAGAAAAAAAAATTTCAAAGCCCTTGTTAATTAAAATATGCAATAAATTCATTGCACTCAGAGGCACTCTATAATCCAGTATAGGGGATATGTGTAGGCGTAGTATCTATAATTAAGAAAGTATGTCAACTTTTTTTAAATGTCGGGAAAAATATATATAGAAGAAAAAGAATGTTGGCTTTATATGTTTTAATTAATATTCAAATCAAATCATCTATAAATGTAAAATGTAAAATGTGACATGTAATGTAATGTAATGTAAAATGAAAAATTCAAAATGTAAAATATAATGTAAAATGTAAAATAGAAAACGTAAAATGTAATGTAAAACATACGACATAGAGGTACCAATTTAATAAGAAAAAATTGGTTTGTTTACAATGCAAAGTTAACATACTATTGTTTATTTAACATGTTATTTATTTATATATTATTATTGTTATAATAATCAATAATTATAATTATTATTATTCTAGTATATTATAATAATGATCATGTATATTATGAGTATTATTATATTATACCTTACATATATTATTCATTTCATGAAGTGACAATTCTTGATAACATGGATGGAAAGAGAGTGAGAGAGAGAAGAAGGGCGAGAGAGGAGAGAGGGTGGGAGAGAGATGGATTTGGAACGGGAGATTGTGAATGAGTTGGAGGGTGGAGAGAGAAAGTGATGGGGGGAGAGACAAAGGGAGGTGGGAATGAAAGGGAGAGAGGAAGGAAGAGAGAGAGAGGGCTTGAGAGAGAGAAGGAGAGAGGGAGGGGAAGAGAGATGGAGTTGTATGGGGAGAGAGGGAGGGAGAAAGAGATGGAGTTGTAGGGGGAGATAGGGAGGGAGAGAGATGGAACTGTAAGAGCGTAGAGGGAGGGAGGAAGAAATATAATATGAAGGAAAGGTGGAGAGAGAGAGGGAGATACAAGGGAGAGTGGAGAGACAGTGAGGAAGAGTGGAGAGTGGGAGGTAAGAGAGAGAGAGAAGGAGAGAAGGGAAGGAGAGAGAGAGAGAGAAGTGAAATAGAGGGAGGGAGATGAAGAGGGAGGGAGGGAAAAAGATAGATATGGAAAAAGAGAATGTGTATGTTTGCGGGGTGGAGACAAAGAATGAGATATGGAGAGAGAAAGAGATATAGATGGAGGTAGAGAGAGGGAAGAAGAGAGATACAAAGAGATGGAGGAAGGGAGAGATAGAGAGATAAATATGGATATAGAGAGTGTGTGTTTTGTTGGGTGAGATAGATAGACAAAGAAGGAGAGATAGAGGGAGATATAAATATAGATGGTGGGGGAAGAGAGAGGGAAGAAAAGGGATACAAAGAGAGGGAGGGAGATGTGGAGAGAGAGCTCAAGATATGGGGGAGGGAGGGAGGGTGAATGATAAAAGTAGAGAGGGATGGATATAGACACAAAGACAGATGGGGTAGAGAGAGGGAAGAAGAGAGAGACACACATTGGCAAATCCATATATTATATAGTGTTATATAATATCTTGGTTTTTCATTGAAATAGATTCACTGATTTCAATGTAGACGTTGATTCCTAATCCAATTTTATTGATTGCACTAGATGCATTGATTTCAGAGTAGTTGTTGATATATAATCTTATTTGATTTCTTGCACTAGATACATTAATTTTAGTCTAGATGTTGATTTCTAATCCTATCTGATTTCTTGCACTATATGCATTGATTTAGTGTAGACATGTTGTAGCTGTGGTAACATCCTCTAAAATTTTAGGTTACACTCAATTTCAGAGCTGTCTTTGGTATTTTACATTGTTGTCGTAAACACTAGCTCATTTCATGATATTTTTTGTAGTGATTTGGTCCCTTTTGCATGTTGGGTTGACTATCATCTTTTGGCATGTTTGGCTGTCGTGCAATGTTTGTAATCCTTTTCTGATGGTTTCAAAGTTCTTTCTTTGTGTATATGATTTTTTTATGACTATGTAAGCATCTATTGCACCCATAGACAAAGTCCTGAACACTGTCGCACAAATGTCATCATGGTCGTGTATATTGTCGTAAGGCAGTCACGTGGAGGGAAATCATTGCAAATGTTTTTATGTGATCTATGATGTCATGTCATCAAGGTATTATAAGTGTGTGATCAGAGTCAAGGTTCATCGTATTTCATCACATATCCCACACTTATCCATTTTAGGAAAATCATCCCGACCGAGCAACTTAGCTTCTCCAGGCCCCAACTGAACTGCGCACTCTGAAGTATCAACCCCATAAGTTGTGAACTTACTACTTGGAACTATGTAATGTAAAATCCCCATCTCCAAGTGTTGTTTCACTATGCAATTCTTGTGCCTAACTCCTAACCTTGACCCCCAGAATTCCACAGTCATGTCCCCACATCCTACCTTGTACTACGCACTTCGCATATTCAAGCCTCAAGATCTTCCCCTAGCTGCTGGAACTTCGTAATGTGGAGAATTCCAACCTCCCTTGACATTCCCAACTTCGTAATTGACTTTCCAAATGTCCATTCCCTAAGATAGACCTCACTATATCTAGAAACTACGCAGTCTTGTCCTTCAGGCCTCCCTAAGCTGCGCATTGTGCAATCCCCGAGCTAAATCTCTCCCCATGACTACTAGAACTGTGCAATGCGTAGTCACTAAGCCCCTCTTCCTATCCTATCACTTGTCCCAAGTTTAGTAGATGGATCAGAATGCATCATCTTAGATTAGGGTGTTTTTAGATTATTGTCATACCGTCATGCGTGAATTGCACGAACATGTATACTATCATGTCATGGCAAGATGATGGAGGAAGAGAAGAAGGAGGGAAGCATGCCTAAATAATCTCTTGTAGTTGAACTCACAAGTGGATCAATTAAGAGAAAGCCAACACACACAAGTTTGCGACCACCATCCAAGACTAATGATCATTGAAGATTTTACATCACCAAGTCCTACATATGTGAAGAGAAAGCATATTGAAGAAGACATGCAACACTTACCAACAATAGTGACTTGACATTGCCACATCATCAAGCAGACCAAGTCAAAATTTTCATGTCTATTGAGAATGCAATAAGATGATGGAGCTTAGTGGAAAGAAGTTGCCTTCACTAAGTGGGCCCGCAAGCTATTTTTGGCGCAAGTCTATTTTTAGACTATGTCTATTTTCAGACATATGGATCATGGTCTATGAGTTGCAGGATGCTATTTCTGGATGATTGGTCATGTTGGTAAAAATAAATGGACTTCTATTTTTAGGCATATTGGCATAGTCTATTTTTAGACTGCCAGGCTAAAAATAGAACAGTTGAATATTATTAGCTCTTAATAATATTTGGACTATAAACATTATCTTATCCTCTTGCAGCACTTCAGTTCGAGCTACAGATGTGGCACATGCAACTGCCAGAAGGAAATACACTTTTCTTTTTCTTTCTGGGGTTACTTGAGCTATTGCATGGAGGACTTCAGTTAGGACTTCAGTGATTGAGTTCTGTGGAGTTGGATTCAGGAGTTGATGGAGTTGTGTTCAGTTTGACTTAGTTGAACTAGTTGTATTTAGTCTAACTAACAAATACACTAGTGTTGAGTGGTGTGAATTAGCTATTAATTAATTCATTAATTATTAACTCATGAATCAACTAAAGAATACATCAGTTAACTCAGTGCATGGACAGTTTAGTGGAGACAAGTGTTAGAGATGAGTGAAAGGGAAAGATAGTTGTCAGTTGTGACTATAGTTGTGCATGTGATTTGCACAATCAATGGATTGAGTATTTCCAATGAGTATTGCGTGGTATATCCAAGGGAAATACGAATTTGGATCATTCATTCAGTAGTATTCTCATGCAGAATTGCGTAGTGGAGGCAAGCAAGCAGCGAAGGAGACTTGAGCCAGTGATTGATTCAAATCTGAGCTAGTTTGTGTGTAACAGGTGGAGATAGTACTGAGTACTTGCAAGGACTATTGTACTATGTATTGTTACATGTTCTCAATCAATATAATATACAGATAGTTGGGGGTTTTCAGCTGCATGCTTTCCCCGTGATATACTGTGTTGATATGTGTGGTTGATGCTTCAATGTGCGCATGCGAATGTTTCTTAATACTGCAAAATTGATGATCAACGTAGAGGAGGTTATGTATTATGCATGATTCCGCAAATAGTGTATAATCAGGATAATCTCTATGAATAAGTGTCATATTATTCAAAATTTCTACATGGTATCAAAGCTAGCTGATTTGTAGAAGAGATTTCTACATGATATCAGTGCGAAGTTTATCATCGGATCTATTATTCAGAAAGTGTTTACATTTTATTTCTTCAGGCAGAGTCTGTAATCGGGGCAGGTAGCCTCTGGATTCATCCTTCTTTTGGAAGGTGAGATATCCGGTGAATGCCCATACAATCGATATCTATACAAGAAATACTTTGTTCTCACGAATTTTAGATCAGAAGCGGTTGAGTTTTGAGCTGGTGGAATTCAAATTTGCAGCAGTGTTTTCTTGGTGTCAAAGTTGAAATGTCTTTCAATGGATTGCGATTGGAGTATGCCTTTGAGGGTAGCTTGAACTATATTGCATGGAAGGACAGGATGGAGGCAGTGTTAGATGATAATGGGTTGAAGGAGTTCATAGATACGGATGTCCCAAGACCTACTGATGCTGCTCAAGTTGGGGATTGGCAAAAGAAGACAGCAAAGTGTCGAAGGACTCTGTTGGTGGGCGTGAGGGATCACATTGTGTCTAGCCTCCATGTAAAGGCTTCTCCATACTTGATGTGGAAAGCATTGACAGATCTATTCCAAAGCAAGAGCGACCAGAGGAAGTTGGTGCTCAAGGATAAACTTAGAAACATAAAGTGCGAGAAAGGCGACAGTATGCCCAAGTATCTCATGAAGTTCACCCAATGCCGGGATGAGCTGGGAAGTGTGGGGGTGACTGTTGATGATGAGGACTTGGTGAGCTTGGCTCTCCTTCGTCTTCCGAAGAGTTGGCATTCCTATCAGGACTCTGTCAATGGTCAGGAGAAATTTCCAGGATAGGAGAGACTTTGGTCAAATCTTGTGCAAGAGGAGATCAGGCGGAATACTAGGGATGGATCTTCATCAAAGGCATCTGATGAAGAAAATTGCACTTTGGCTGCCAAAGAAAAGAAGGGGAAGAACAAGAAAGCTTATCATTCTGGTGCGAAAGGCAAGAAGCAGGACATGTCCAAGGTGAAGTGCTTTCACTGTCACCAGCACGGACACTATGCCACAAATTGTTCGCAGAAGAAGAAAAATAAGCAAATTGTTGGATCTGCAGTGGGAGAGGCCTTAGCCTTGTAGTTTGAGCTAGATTTTTCACTGATCGCATGCTTAGTATCATGTGTGATGGGATCGGTATGGTTCTTGGACAATGGTGCATCTTTTCACATGACAGGAGATTGAGATTTGTTTTATGATCTGGATGAGAAAGATCTTGGAGTGCACATCGAGATGGCGATGATGGTAGATACAGTGCGACCAGTATCGGTACCATTTCCTTTGAGAGGGAGTCTAGTAAACCCTTCCTATTGAAGGAAGTGATGCATGTTCCAGGATTGAAGAAGAATCTTATCTCTGTGGCGATGTTAGAAGACAAGGGATATGATGTTGTTTTCAGCGAGGGAAAGGCTTTCCTGCGTAGTAAGACAACTGGAGAAACTTAGAAGATAGGGGTTCAAGTCAAGAACCTTTATCAGTTGCATGTAGATGGCTGCTCAGAAATGGCATGCAAGGCAGAAGGAGTGGTGAGCCGGGATGATGGCGAGCTGTGGCACCGAAGATTAGGCCACCTTCACCATGGAGCCTTGAAGATACTGTAGCAGATTTCTACTGGGCTTCCTAAAGGCACTCTTGTGTAGTCAAATCAGTGCAAGGGGTGTACCTTGGGAAAGTTTGTGAAAGCCACCTTTCACGACAAGGATAGTCATGCCACGACGATCCTTGAGAGAATTCACACAGACGTGTGTGGACCTTTCTCAGTAGCTTCGACAGCAAAGCACAGGTACTATGTGATCTTTGTTGATGATTTCTCCTGAAAGTGCTGGATCTTCTTCATGCAGAAGAAGAGCAAGACATACACAAAGTTTTGTGAGTTCAAAGCACTGGTCGAGAAGTAATAGGGGAAGATGATGAAGGCTCTTAGGAGTGATAATGGTGGTGAATTCATCTCTGGCAAGTTCAAGGACTTCTGCAGCGCAGAAGGGATTCGAAGAGAGCTCATAGCTCCCCATAACGCATAGAAGAACGGGGTTGCTGAGCGGAAGAACAGAACGATCATGGGTGCTGCACAGGAGACGTTGAATGATCAGGGCCTACCCATTCACTTGTGGGTAGAGGCATGCAATACTGCAGTATATGTGTAGAACCGTTGTCCTCACAAGATACTTGGCATGAGTACACCCGAGGAGGCTTATTTTGGTAAGAGGCCTGATATTTCCCATTTGAGGATTTTTGGTTCTTCTATTTACATGCATGTGACGAAGGATGCCAGGAAGAAGCTGGAGACGACCGCAGAGGTTGGGATATTTGTGGGGTAGACTGATATGCCCCACAAATATCGTGTGTATTTTCCAAACAGTCACAAGACTGTTGTGCGACGAGATATAAAATTTCAAGAGGAGAAAGCCATGAAGTGTTCGCTTGAGAGGGAGCCATACTTGCATGTAGATTAGGAGGTATTAGTTCCTAAGGATGAGCCTCAGGATGTGGATCAGCCACAAGATGAAGTTCATGGAGTGGAAGAGACCACTCATGCAGCGCCAACCATCAGAGGGCGAAAGCGCACTATAGAAGCTGAGCGGCTGGCTCAAGATGTAGAGAAGGTTGTAGGACCACCTACAGCACATCGCAGATAGAGACAGTCACCTGATATGTACACTGGATACATGGCTCTTGTGAGAAATGCGTCGTGACTGAGCCAACCTCTTTCGAGGAAGCTGTGGAGGATCCCGCATGGGTAGATGCCATGGTGGAAGAGTATGATTCGATTGTGAGAAACAATGCATGGGAGATTGTCCCAAGATCGGAGGGGAAATTAGTGGTGGGTTCAAGATGGGTCTACAAAGTGATGTAGATGGGGTGGCAAATCCATCAGATGGATGTGAAGATTGCATTCCTCCTTGGAGGTTGGAGGAAGGAGGATGCTACTTCAGCGGAGGTAGTGGATGCCACTGTTTATCGACAGTTGGTGGAGTCGCATGTGTGTAGGCTCAACAGAGGCACATCGAGATATGGATCTTAGTACAGAAAGGAGGATGTAGATTGGGCAGGGAGCCCAATGGACAGTATCGACATCAGGTACCATCATATCAGAGATTTTGTGCAGCAGAGAATCATGTTACTTTCATATATTCCCACGGAGGATCAGGATGTTGATATCTTAACGAAGGCGCTCACCAGGAGAAAATTCGAGTACCACTGAGACAGGATAGGGGTTGCTGATAATCCATATCTTGTTGAGATGGAGTGTTGAGAATGCAACAAGATGATGGAGCTTAGTGGAAAGAAGTCACCTTCACTAAGTGGGCCTGCAGGCTATTTTTGGCGCAAGTCTATTTTTAAACTATGTCTATTTTTAGGCATATGGATCATGGTCTATGAGTTGCAGGATGCTATTTATGGATGATTGGTCATATTGGTAAAAATAGATGGAATTTTATTTTTAGACATATGGGTGGAGTCTATTTTGAGACTGAGAGGCTAAAAATACAACAGTCAAATATTATTAGCTCTTAATAATATTTGGACTATAAACATTATCTTATCCTGTTGTAGCACTTCAGTTCGAGCTACGGATGTGGCACATGCAATTTCCAGAAGAAAATCACCTTTTCTTATGGGTTACTTGAGCTATTACATGGAGGACTTCAGTTAGGACTTCAATGATTCAGTTCTGTGGAGTTGGATCAGGAGTTGATGGAGTTGTGTTCAGTTTGACTTAGTTGAACTAGTTGTATTTAGTCTAACTAACAAATACACTAGTGTTGAGTGGTGTGAATTAGATATTAATTAATTCACTAATTATTAACTCATGAATCAACTAAAGAATACATCAGTTAAATCAGTGCATGGATAGCTCAGTGGAGACAAGTGTTAGAGATGAGTGAAAGGGCAAGACAGCTGTCAGTTGTGACTATAGTTGTGCATGTGATTTGCACAATCAATGGATTGAGTATTGCCAATGAGGATTGCATGGTATATCCAAGGGAAATACGAATTTGGATCATTCATTGAGTAGTATTCTCATGCAGGATTGCACAGTGGAGACAGGCAAGGAGCGGAGGAGATTTGAGCCAGTGATTGATTCATATCTGAGCTAGTTTGTGTGTAACAGGTGGAGATAGTACTGAGTACTTGCAAGGAGTATTGCACTATGTATTGTTACATGTTCTCAATCAATATAATATATAGATAGTTTGGGGTTTTCAGCTGCATGCTTTTCCTGTGATATATTGTGTTGATATGTGTGATTGATGCTTCAATGTGTGCATGCGATTGTTTCTTAATACTGCAAAATTGATGATCAACGTAGAGGAGGTTATGTATTAGGCATGATTCCGCAAATAGTGTATAATCAGGATAATCTCTGTGAATAAGTGTCATATTATTCAAAATTTCTGCAATGTCATGTCATGTCATGAGTGCTCATATGCCACATCACTACTGTGGACCATGTATATTGTATTCAAATGTATTGTAAAGTGGAATTCCAAACCACACATGGAACATAAAGATTCATGTACATTGGAAAGTCATTGGAAGTCAAACAGTCATGAGGGTAGTCAAAGAGTCACCCTTGGTTATATATACTCCCTCATTGTATGAGCAAAGGACTTTTCACCTTGGCTCCTCCTACAAGGCATTAGAGAGATCAACTAGTTTTCTGAGGAGCAAGGAGTGGCTCCAATGCTCCACTACTAGGGCTAGCGATGTAAATTGTAAAATTTTACTTAATAATAAAATCCTTCAAGGCTAGCATGTTCTTCATGCACGAACAATTAATGTTTGTAAGACTATTTTGTGGATGTTTGTATTTCATGGTTTCTTTCCCATGTGCTAAGATAGTTTAAGTATTTCGCTTATTTTAGTACTTATATTATTGATAATATGTTATAATGGTTGTTATTGTTGTGCCATCCTTGTGAACTATGCTATGGGATATTAGACATATATTTCTTTATTTGTTGGTTGTAATGACCATCGCATCTGTTGTGAACTATAATGCTGGATGTTAGACGGTCCCTTCCAGTTCATGTGTGTCTCTTCTTGGGTGGTACTATTACCTCTCACTTAGAGCATCACTTTTCTCCCCCCTTTGTAGTAAAAAATACCTTGACATAGTTGCAAGTCAACACTCACCAGCCACATCTCCTCAACTTTCGAAGACACCATTGCATCCTTGTCTCATGCTGACAGTTAGAGCCAATTCATATCTTTGAGATATATGGAAACCAAGCCGATATTCTAGATTAGGCTCCTACAACAAACAGTTTGAGTTATTATTGGGACTTCATATCAGGGATACCCCTTAGTTGATGGTTTTGTAGTGTCGTCAATAGTGGCACTAGAAGGAGGGTAGATTACAATTCAAGACCATTGTATCTAGCTTGAATATCTAATATAAAATGGCTCATACACAAATATTACTCCCGAGGTGTTTTTCTAATACTCCCCTTTATCAGTTTTCAATCCCCGATGAGCCTCTCGATTTCTTGTCCCAGTTAAAGTTTGACGGTGAGGATGGAACATCCATAATCGAGCACCTTTATGATTTTCTTAATTTTTTTTAATCTTACGAAATCAATGATGAAGAGTTTGCTTGTGTGCTTCTCTTCCTCGCCCTTTAAGGTTTTTTCATCGATGGTTTCATACTTTGCCACCTACTTCTATCCATTCCATTTATCATTGCCTCAGGGATCTTCATCAAGCCTTTGACATGTAAAATTACCGTGATGTTCGTAAAAGAATCAATCTCTTAAGAAAGAAGTCTAACGAATCGGTTTGGGATTTTTTGATTGATTCCTTCACCTTTGTTGTGAAATTTCTAAAGAAGACATAAATCAAGATTTCTTGAAACATGAGTTTTAGTGCTTGGTTCTTATCTCTTTACACAGCGAGCCTGAATGCACTAATTTTCCTACTTCCCCAACACTTGTGAATCATGAGACACCTCTACTTTCAGAGGAGGAATTTACTGCTCCTTTTTTTCTTTGTCCTCATCCTTTTTCAATTTAGATGGGGATGCCTCTCTATGATGGTAAAGAAGTTGAAAATTCATAAATGAAGTTCGTAATCCATCTTACCATTCTTCTTCCATTTCTCATGACTCAGATTCAATGGAGGAAACCCCAAAATGGCTCATGAAGCCCATGGGAAACACTCAATTCCCCATCCCACAAGATGATGTTATCAGTCATAACTCTAGCCTCCAATTTACTCTAGATTTTTGTTATCCTCTATCATCTAAATTCCACGAATATTTGTACTATGATCCACCTGATCAATCTTCTCCGCCAACTAGTCTTTCACACTCTCTTCATTTTCACGTTGCTGGTCCAAACTACGATCAGGTACAAGGCAGTCACTTTACATAGGCATAGGAGTATTAAGGTGAATATTCTCTCAATATTTCTTATTTTTGTCAAGATCCTCCATGTCAAGATGATGCACTTCCATTATTGGATTATTTTCAATCTTCTAATCTCGGTAATGAATCAAATTCAATCAACTCTTTCGATCAATCTGTAGCCTTGGGAAACAATCATTCCCATGATTATGACTACGATCATGAATGCCCAGGTACATTATCTAACTTTTTGGATCCCCCAGAACATAATGATATGACAAAATTAGATCTAGAATCTGATCCGGCCAAAGAAAATGTTTGTATCAGAACTTCTTATTCATCTCACAATCCCTTATGCTCTACCATTTTTAATGCTCCTACATGTGGCAAAGATACTCCATGCTCTTCAAGTTCTTCATCCGATGAGTTAACTTCTCAATTAACACAAGGTGGTGAGATGATCCATGATGAAAATGAACACAGTCAAGTCATTGAGTACTCTTCCCATCCATAATAATCTTTTCTCTTGGATGAAGATAACTCTCCAAATGAGATTGCTCATGACATTTTCCTGTTTCATACGTCTTCAGATTTGTGATCATATGAATCTTCTAACTTGAGTAATCTAGTTGTTGAAGTTGAAAAACTTGATCAAGTCAGTGATAGGGATGGTTTCTACCCGACTAATAGTGATCTCATCAAGATCAGTGAAAGAAGTTATCCTCATACTGTTTATGATCTGGTTTAATCTTTAAGATGTGATTTTACAATTTGGGAAAGTTTCAGGACTTGCTAGGGAGTTATGGCACTTTAACTTTGATTGATGGTTATTTCAAGATCTTGTAGCTCTAGTAAGACCCCTGAATTAATTCAGATCTATATTTCTTTGCAAAACTCTTCTTTCTACATGATTTCACTCGATGTAAATTATTTCTTGAAATATATTTGGCATTGGGGATAGGATCTCTCGAATTTTCAAGATATGATTTCTGATTGAAGTCAATATTTTTTATCTTCATGCAACTCTCCTATATCAAACTTAGGCTCAAAATGTGTATCTCCCATAGAATCATTAGATTGCAAGTTTATTATCCTAAATATTATATTTGGCTAAATGAGTCATACCTTTCACACTATTTTGAAAACAATTAGCTCCTCATCCTTCTTGCAAATATTATGATTCTAATACTTTTCTTCATTGCACCTTAAATCCTCTTGAGCATTAGTGAATGCAAGGATTATTAAATTGATGAATCAAATTCTTCTTCTCCTATTTTATCCTTACTAGTTTCATGTGTTTGTTATACTATCATTCATGTTCACTTCTCTTGGTGATTACGATACTAGTGGAGTGTGCAACCAGTCACAAGAAAATGGTTTGTTACACCCATCATGTGAGGAAGACGATTATACTATGCAGAGCATTTCTGAAACTGTTCCAATTGATTCACCTTTGTTAATTACAATATGGGGATCTAATTCTTTAATCATTCCATTTGATCATTATTTTGTCTTTGGTGACTGCCATTCGTTTTATCATTTTCTCACTAGTACATCAAATGATAGTTGTTTTACATCCTTCGATCTTCATCATTCAACATCTTAGTATTTGGAGTTTTGCCGAGTTGTTGAGGCACATCAGCCTTCGCTGATGGTTATGTCAGGTCCTCACTATCTCAACATAACTGCTGAATATGATCAGGTTTATTTTTTCCCACAAGATTCTCATTATAATCCCGTGACTCTGATTGAAAATCCATTTTTTCAAAACTTTTGGGGTTTTAAAGATGATCATCATGAATTTTATGATCCAATCACTAAATGATTGGGGCAATATTCCTCGACAAGTTCGATTTCAATGAACAGGTTTCATCCTTTTCTCATGCTTGCTAACCAGGATGACACAGAAGAAGGTGTATTTGCAAAAAGTATTTAAGGTTTTTCTGATTATGGTTTCCATCGAAAAGGTAAGAATGCTAATTGGATGAAAGTAGTGGTTGTGATACGTCTTTCCACCCATAGGAAAGACCTTCAAAATTATGTGCAAGATATTCAAGCTCAAATCTTTTCTCCTGCACACTACTTTATATCTGTTTTAATTGATCGTGTCCTTGTTATTGCAGCTCGGGAACGATTATGGTGGCTATATTAGGAATTTCATCATACTTGACCCCGAATTATTAGTTGTTAGTTTAGAAGTAGGAATATCTACATCATAGTTTTCCTTCTCTTACACCCATCCTATGTTGTTCTTTTTAGTCTCTCTCTAGTTTTTTTCTTACTTTTCTCTTGCATTATGCTTTCGTTTAGCTTCTTTTTCTTGTCCTCTATTTTTGTTTCCTTGTTGTGTTTTGTCTTTCCTTTAGTTTTGTTTATTTTTCTTTATTTCTTGTTGTTTGTCTCCATTTGTTCTTATTATGTGAATAAGTGTTGTGCATGAACATGTTGTGGCTTCTTAGTATGTGTATGGAACAACTATAAAGAGTCCTATGACACTTCAACATTTGGCTAGCCTTTTGTCCATCTTCCTTATGTTGGTTACAGCTTTTGGCCTATGAAGTTCTGATGGAAAACACAATTTGTCCGTAAGGAGAGTTTTAGTCCAACCATGAACCTATGTCTAGTCTAGAAACATCATGCCCACACTTGATATTTGTGTCATCAATCTTATCCAACTAGTAGAAATAGATAATGGGAAAATCTAAACGAGAAAACCTAAATCATATCTCTCTATATGCTTCTCTGAAGGAACAATCTCTTTTTCACTCAATAAGTCGAGATGCCTTTTCCGCCAAAAAATAAATAATTTCCAATGCACAATTCTTTTTAAATAAATAAATAAAGGTGAATGAAGAGAGAGGCTTCCTTTGCAGATAGGTGAAGCAAGAAACTCTGCCAAGGTATTGTCCAGGCTCGCTAGCAGCAGAGCAATGTTTATATTCCTGTGTGACTCCATCAAGGTACTGTCTAGGCCTGCTGGCAGCGAAGAAACACCAAAGATGAAAAATTATACTCTGAAAATATTAAGCTCGCAAGCTACACTACCCTTCCCAACTCGAAACATTGTGATTATGCTAAATATTGTGTTGTGTTCAACTGATAAGGTATAGAGGGGACCTTATATGTTCATGGGCCAAATGGGAAGGCCAAATTAATCATCACAATGAATCAATACTCCCTGAAGAACCAAGGTCTTGCACATAAGAAGTTAAAAAGGAAAAACAAGTTGGAGTTCAACCAGTGTGTTGCCAAGTGTAGTAGTTGCTGCAAAACCCTCCAAAATTTTGGCTTACACTCAATTTCAGATCCTTCCAGGGTCTTTTATATTGTTGTCGCAAACACTGGAGCTCATTTGATGCGCTTTATTGTAGTGCTTTATTCCCTTTTTCATGTTGGGTTAACTGTTGGCTTTTGGCATGTTTGGTTGTTGTGCAATGTTTGCAAGCCTATTCTGATGGTTTCAAAGGTCATTCTTTGTGTATATGAGCTTTTCTAAACATGTAAGAATTTGTGATACCCACATACAAACTCCCCGACATTGTCGCATAAGTGTTGTCATGGTCGTCGGAAAGTCTATCTTAAGTGTCGTACTTGTCGTATCTTTTCATAAGGAAGTCACACAATGGGAAATGTGTTGTTCATGTGTTTGGATGATCTATGTTGTCGTGTCATCAAAGTATGCTAAGTGTGTGATCAAATTTAGGGTTCATAATAGTTCATCACCTATCCCACACTTAGCCATTTTCGGAAAATCTTCCCTACTAAGCAACTTAGCTTCCTCGGGCCCCAACTGAACTATGCACTGTGTAATATCAACCCTATGAGTTGTGACCTTGCTACTTGGAACTGTGAAATGCGAAGTCCCTATCTCCTATGGTTGCTACACTGCTCAATTCCTGTGCCTAACTCCCAATCTTAGCCCCCAGAATTGCACAAACATGTCCACCAACCCGCATTATGTCACCGACTGAAAAATGGTCGTTTATATCCAAATTTTAGTTGTTTTTTTAGTAACTAATTAGTCACTTTGTACTAGTGATATAATGGCAAGTATCATATCACATTTCTCATACCAAAGGTTTTCAATTGAGCATATCCCCGATATCTCTAATCTCCGATCTTCGATAGTTGACATCACCAATTTTACGATGTGCACATAACCCTGGACCTGATATGACATCTAAATCTAGTTCTGAATGATATCATGTTCGTTCATAAATCACAATTTTGTTAGGTCCATATGTTTAAAGGTTCTAATGTCCCAGATCCGATATGAAATTAAATCCACATGATAGAACTATTAGGTTCGTCCTTCATCACGCATTGGCATATCAATAATATTGCATCTCATACTCAAAACTTTCGATCGCCAATCTCTTATAAATCCAAAGTCGGTCCCACCAATGAGCCACATCGTCTACCGCATTCCTGCTATCGTAAGAATAATATTGACATTTCCTTTTCCTAATAGTTTTGATCTTCAATATGCTTATTCTCCGATATCACCATCCTTCCATCGCAATTTCCCACGGGATATGCTCATTTTGCAATCCCGCTATCACAACGCTTGTATTGCATTACATAACTCAAATGATGCCTTGTATTGAGATCCTCCGATGTGATAAACTCTCATATATGTATCTCTGCCATTATCTTTTAACCATTGCATAACACTTGATCACATATTGACAAAGGTAAATCTAGCAGCTTAACGATTAAGCATGTCAAATAATCTTGCGATGCAAAACATCTCATGAGGCTTTTTCCTGTATAAAATACTTTAAGGCACTCTTGCACAACCACTATGGTAGTGAAGCAATTGATAAGAAATTTGGAACATGACTAAATCATTCTCAATTTCTTTTATATTTGGGTTTTAATATATCACTCTATATTCAATATGCAAAATTCAAGACCTCTCCATCATTACTTCTATTTTACATTGTCTTGGATTTGGTCTTGATTCTGAACAATTTATTAAAATCATGGAGTTGATATGAAACTTGTAATCTTAAGAGAACATTCATGGCTGTGATTCATTAAGAGGTATATATTCATTTTTATTTATGATGGATTTGGTTTATTTTTGATTCCTTGAACACGAAAGGTTATTTTCTTTTAGTTTACTTCTCACTTTAGTATACATTTAATAAATGATGATTTTGGGTTAATAAGATTTCAATTAGTTCAGCTTCTTCATGCTTTTAATTTTAATTAAAGGAAGAAGTTAGCTAGTATTGGAGAAGATAATACGTTTGAAGTAAGCATAAATGCAATTCTCCAATGGTAAGTTTCATGTGTCCACTTCCATTTATTTACTTTTCATTTCAGTTTTGGTTTTAGTTTTTGTTGATCTTGAACTCTATTTTACAAGTCTTCATGAACATTTTGAACCTCTAACAGATCAGTTTTGAAGTTCATTCTCTTTTGTTCAGTTTTCTTTGAGATTATTGAAAGAAGCAGTAATGATCCTCATCAAATCAGCTAAACTGGGGAGTTCTCGAACTTTTAATTGTTCCTTTAAGCATTACTTTTGTCAAAAAATGTTTAAGATGTTTTTTTGCAGGTTTTTCTTCGAAATAAGAAAGTTTGCAATAGATAAAGACTTCTCATTTAGCTTATTATCAATCATCACTGCTATTCAACTTCTACATTTTGAGAGCCTCATTTCTTATAACTCTACAAGATAAAAAAATTAAATCTCAACATCGGAAGGAATGTACATATGCTTATTTTCTTTATCTCTTTTGTTGAGACATTTGTATAAGTAGTCCTATTGGACATTATATTTTAAATTTGGATTTTTATTTCAGTTTTTTCTTTCTTCAAACTTATTTTTGTTTACTGATTTCTTTCCTTACTTTAGCTTAACAATTCTTTTCCTTTTGCTTTCGGTTTTGATTTTATTTTGGTGACTTTACCATGATTTATATGAAAGTTCTTTTTCCTCGCCTGACAACGATTAACATACATGGGAAATCTCCTAAATCTATCTATTTCAGTGAATTTCATTTATAATCTAAGGCATATCCTTATGGAAACATAAGACCATCTCGCTTTAAATAATTTTCATAGAGGAACACACATCCCTACTAAGTGATATAGTTTACATTTTGAAGGAAATAATTGTTTTGAGTTTAACATAACGAATCCCGCCCACCCCTCTACATAAAATCCTTTGATTGATAGTTCTAGGGAAAGAATTCAGAGTAAAAATTATGAAAGTATTATGTCGATTAAACATAAATCTCTATTACCATTCGACCTCTTTCACTCAAATACATCATAAACTAAAATCTTACAAAGTATACTTATAAAAAGGGTGATTAAAGAGGAAGCTTGTGAAAGACAAGTAAACCCATCGTGGCTATGGACACTTGTGGCAGCAGGCCTAGTCTTGTATGGCATAAAAGATAACTTCATCACAGTACTGTTCAAGATTGTTGGCAGTGAAGAAATGTTAGAGATCAATCATAAAACAGATATATGATTTATCAAAAACTCCTATCAGTACCTTCTTCTATTTTTCATATGAGGTAGTTTTAAAACTATTCTTCCCAAATCTGGATTCATGACTTTTACTCGAGCCTTCTTTGAGTGCTTACCTTTATAAGCTCATATTGCTAAATCTATTTATGTGGGACCTATGGAAATATTTTGCTGTTAGATGATTTCGTGATTTCCATTATTTTTATCCTTTGGGTAAATTAAAGTTCATTATCTTTAACCAGGGATAACTAGTTCTTCCTAGTGTGTCGCCATTGTTGTAGGGAAAACCCAACACCCCCCATTACTTCAAATAATGGGGACACTTTCCATTAATATTTGGCTAAGAATATTTTATGATGTTCATTTAAGTTAATTGACTTACAATTTTCTCTCTTTTTTTTTTTTCATTTTCATCGGATTTTTGTTTTCATTGTTTCATTGAATCTAACTTTTCACAAGATTTCCATCAATACTTGTTTTGCCTCATTTGGTCAACCAGTTTGTAAATGACACTCCTTTGAAGTTTGATTATTTTCTCGGCTGGACTGAAAAATGTAAATAAATGTATAATATTTCGATTTTTGTAACTAATTAAGTTCAATAGTCATTCACTGTAAATATTAGCTCTTAATTAGTTTTTACTAATATTTTTTTATTTTATTTTTTCACTAGTGGTCCTACAAAATGACCAGCTAAATTGTGCAACGGATGAAAAAACGTTCTGGGATCTTGGTAATTTACTCCAATATGCTATTTTAAAACAAATTGTCAAACCCATAACCCCAAAATTGCAAAGCGGCTATAGTCAAATTTGTAAATTTCTAATTCACGTGGGCCATTTTACCTCCCTTCTCTTCCATCCAAAATTTTTTTGTAGGATTTCTAATTCACGTAGGCCATTTTACCTCCCTTCTCTTCCATCCAAAAAAAAATGTGATAAATTTTTGTGATTGTAAAATTGCGATATCACAATATCGCATATCACAATATAATTTGGCACTTGTTTTAAAACTTTTGATCATGCGATTTGCAATTTTGAAAAATATGCGATGGAAACTCCTTATACCTCCCAACTCACCCACCTTGCCTCACCCTCACATCACCTTATCCCTCCACCCACCTCATCCTTATCACTCCGATTTCCCTTATACCTCCATAACCCTCCACCATACTCCTCACATAATCTTTGATTTGTTTTAAAGTTTGAATTATTTCATTTCTTTAAGTTTTAATTAATACGAATTAGTTTAAGTTTTTAATAAAATATTATATTTTTATTATAATGATTATATTATATAATTATAATAATAATATAATATAATAATATTTTAAATTAATTATTAAATCTTTCCACCCACAATGTGCAAGTTATTCAAGTTCACATCTTTTCTCTTGCACACTACTTTATATCTGTTTTAATTGACTATATCCTTGTTATTGCTGCTTGGGAACGATTACGTGGCTATATTGGGAATTTCATTATATTTGACCCCGACCTATTAGCTGTTAGGTTAGAAGTAGGATTGTCTACATCTTAGTGTTCCTACTCTTGCACCCATCCCATGTTGTTCTCTTTAGTCTCTCTCTTGTTTTCTTTTTTACTTTTCTCTTGCATTATGCTTTCATTTAGCTTCTTTTTCTTCTCCTCTGGTTTTGTTTCCTTGTTGCGTTTTGTCTTTCCTTTGGTTTTGTTTCTTTTTGTTTATTTCTTGTTGATTGTATCCTTTTGTTCTTATTCTGTGAATAAGTGTTGTGCATGAAGATGTTGTGGCTTCTTAGTATGTGTGTGGAACAACTATACAAAGTCTCATGACACTTTAGCATTTGGCTAGCCTTCTAAGCATCTTCCTTATGTTGGTTACATCTTTTGGCCTATGATGTTCCAATGGAAAATACAATCTATCTGTAAGGAGAGTTTTGGTCAAACCATAAACCTATGTCTAGTCCAGAAACATCATGCCCACACTCAGTCTTTATGTTTTTGTGTCATCAAGCTTATGTAGCTAGTAGAAACGAAGAAGGGGAAAATCCAAACGAGAAAACCTAAATCATATCTCTCTATATGCTTCTCTGAAGGAACAACCTCTTCTGATCTCAATAAGTCAAGATCCCTCTTTCGCCCCAAAATAAATAATTTCCAATGCATAATTCTCTTTAAATAGATAAATAAAGGTGAATGAAGAGAAAGACTTCCTTTGCTGATAGGTGAAGCAAGAAACTCCACCAGGGTACTGTCCAGGATCGCTAACAGTGGAGAAATGTTTATATTCCTGTCTGACTCCGTCAGGGTAGTGTCCAGGCCCACTTGAAGCAAGAAACACCAAAGATGAAAAGTTATACTCTGAATATATTAAGCTCACAAGCTACACTACCCTTCCCAACTCGAAACATTGTGATTATGCTAAATCTTGTGTTGTGTTCAACCGATAAGGTATAGAGGGAACCTTGTATGTTCATGGGCCAAGTGGTAAGACCAAAGTAATCGTCACAATGAATCAATACTCCTTGAAGAACCAAGGCCTTCCACATAAGAAGTTAACAAGGACAAAAAAGTTGGAGTTCAACCAGTGTGTTGCCAAGTGTTGTAGTTGCTACAAAACCCTCCAAAATTTTGGCTTACACTCAATTTCAAACCCTTCATTGGTCTTTTATATTGTTGTTGCAAACATTGTAGCTCATTTCATGCTCTTTAGTGTAGTGTTTTGGTCCCTTTTGCATGTTGGGTTAGCTGTTGTCTTTTAGAATGTTTGGTTGGCATGAAATCTTTGCAAGCCTATTCTGATGGTTCCAAAGGTTGTTCTTTGTGTATACGAGTTTTTATAACCATGTAAGAATTGGTGATACCCATACACAATGTCCTAAACATTATCACACAAGTTTCGTCGCGGTCATTCAAAAGTCTATTTTAAGTGTCGTACTTGTCGTATCTTTTCATAATGAAGTCACACAATGGGAAATGTGTTGTTCATCTGTTTTGATGATCTATGTTGTTGTATCATAAAAGTGTGCTAAGTGTGTAATCAAAGTCAAGGTTCATCACAGTTCATCACCTATCCCACAGTTAGCCGTTTTCAGAAAATCTTCCCTACCGAGAAACTTAGCTTCCCTGGGCCCCAACTGAACTATGCACTGTGTAATATCAACCCTATGAGTTGTGACCTTGCTACTTGGAACTGTGAAATGTGCAGTCCCCGTCTCCTAGGGTTGCTGCACTACTCAATTCCTGTGCCTGACTCCTGATCTTAACCCCCAGAATTGTGTAGTCATGTCCACCAACCTGCCTTGAACTACACACTTTTCATCTTCAAGCCTCACGCTCTTCCCCTGGATGCTAGGACTACACAATTCCTATAGTCCTAGCCTCCCTTGACATCCAAAACTATGCATTTGGCTTTCCTAGTGTCCATTCCCTCAACCAAACCCCACTATCTCCATAAACTACATAATCGTGTCCTCCACGCCTGTCTGAGTTGCGTACTATGCAATCTCAGGGCTTAAGCTCTCTTACGTGATTGCTGGAACTATGTAATGCACAGTCACTGAGCCCCTCTACCTAGCTTGTCACTTTTCCTGGGTTCAGTTGATGGATCAGAATGCATCATCTTAGACTAGGGGGTTTTGAGTTTGATGTCCTCTCGTCATGAGTGAATTGAAGAAATGGGTACGCTATCATGGCAAGATGACAGAGAAGGAGAAGAAGGAGGCAATAATGCCTATAGACTCTCTTGTAACTGGAATCATAAGTGGATCAATCAAGAGAAAGTGAAGGGACACAAGTTTGCAACCACCATCCAGGACTAAAGACCGTTGAATATTTTGCATCACCAAGCCATCTGGAGGTGAAGAGAAAGCATATTCAAGAAGGCATCCAGAACATAGAAACAATAGTGAATTGACATTTCCACATCATCAAGCAGTCCATGTCAGCATTGTCATGTCATGTCATGTCATGAGTGGTCATATGCCACATAATTATTGTGGACCATGTATATTCTATTCAAATGTATTGTAAAGTGGACGTTTGAAGGACACACATGGAATGTAAAGAGTCATGAAAGTCTAAAAGTCATAGGAAGTCAAACAATCATGAGGGTAGTCAAAAATTTACCCTTGGTTATATATACTCCCGCATTGTATGAGCACAGGAGTTTTCACCTTAGCTATTCCCTTAAGGCATTAGAAAGATCGGCTAGATCTTTGAGGAGTAAGGAGTGGCTCCAATGCTCCACTACTAGGGCTAGTGATGTACATTGTAAACATGTGTCTTGGAAATTTTACTTAATAATGGAAGCATTCAATGCCATCATGTTATTCATGAATGGACTATGAATGTTTGTAAGATTATTATGTGGATGTTTGTATTTCATGTTTTCCTTCACATGTGCTAAGATAGTTGAACTATTTTTGTTATTTTAGTACTTATCTTATTGATAATGTGTTGTAATGGTTGTTATTTTTGTCCCATCCTTCTAGACTATTCCACAGGATATCAGAAAAATATTTCTTTATTTGTTGGTTGTAACGATTGTTGCATCAATTGTGGAGTATTCCACTAGATGTTAGACGGTCCCTTATGGTTCATGTGTGTCTCTTCTTAGGTGGTACTATTACCTCTCACTTAGAGGCTCACTTTTCTCCCCCCTTCTGCAGTAGAATAACCTTGACACTGCTACAACTGAACACTTACGAGGAACATCTCCTCCCTTTTCAAAGACACCATTGTATGCCTCTCTCGTGCTTACAGTTAGAGCCAATGGATATATTTGAGATATATTTCAACCATACTGATATTCCAGATGGGGCTCCTACACCAAATAGTGTAAGGTCTAATTGGCACTTCACATTAGGGGGACCCCTTAGTTGACATATTTACAACACCGTCAATGAGACGATGATTTATAATCCTATTTGATTTCTCGCACTAGGTGTATTGATTTCATTGTAGATGTTGATCTTTAATTCTATTTGAAATCTTGCACTAAATGTATTGATTTCAGTGTAGATGTTGATTTTAGATTTGATGTAACTAGATGTATGATGTACACTATTTTCAAAGTAATGAGATTTATAGTGTGCATTGATTTGAGTGTAAACACATTCTTTTTTCCTATGATGTTTATTGATTTCTTTGTTACAATAATTGATCTAAGATTTTTTTATTATAGATGCATCGAAATTACGTGTGATAGAGATTATTAGAAATCATCAAACATAAGCTTATAAAAGAAGAGTAAAAACATAATCATGCATGAGATCAAGACACAAAGATTTGATTACAGAGTTCGTCCAATTTGGACTACATTTTCAGGCCCGACTCAACACGCGGGGGGCCTTCATTTATTAAGTGGCATGAAAAGAGAAGAAGTACAAGCATATTTTACATAAACAACCTTATACCTCCAATCCAGAAGATAACTGACAAATGGAGAGCCCAACTCTAGAAACAGAAAACATCACTGCAATCCTGGTGAAAAATAGTGTAGAAAAGCTTGTCCAAATGCCCAATTATGATAATCTGGCTTCCTACACCTCTCAGAACCTTTAGATACTTGAGGCAAGGTTTCGGCCACTTGCCAGGAGCAGGTGTCACTGCTCCACAATGGTATTCTGAGAAATATCGTAGTTTCTCTCTCCCTTTCTCTGACATGGATAGTCCTTTATCTATGTTGACCATAAAACTCTCAATTCCTACGCAGTTCTAAACCCACGACGAGTTTGGCAGGCGGGTCTATTTTCTTTAATAGAGAGGATCTCGGGTTCCACATAATATGGAACAACAAACCTCATAAATACGGAAGAAATCTTAACTGCATATTTAACCTGACACCCTTTTACTATCGTCATTTTTCCCATCGGCGGACAAACTAAAACCCATACATCAGGCACCCTATGATAACCGTGGACCCGACGAAATATTAATCATGATATATAATATATCAGGTTGAGGGGTCCATATCGCAAATCGCAATCTGCGGAAACCAAAATAATTACAACATGCAACTACATCCACTTTGCAAAACATGCTTGTAATATCACAAAATCGCAACATAATTCTACAATTGTGATATATTACATCGAAACAAGGACTTGCTTCGGGGGCTAATTCTTTCACCTTCTCCTTTTGTGATTGGCAATTGCGATTCGATCAAATCGCAACCATGGCTTGCTTGGGGTCAATTTTATTTAAGTTGTAGCCTCTTCCTTTTGTGATTTGCGATATGAGTGAGTGACTAATGGAAGCTTCACACTTGGCACTTCCCCATTTGCTGAGAGTGTCTTCCATGTCATCTCCACCTGCCACCTGTCCAAGTCAAATGTAAACTTTGACTTGCTCTAACTTCTTCATATGAACTTGGATTTGAGTGTAATTCACATCGTTGGAATCAATATGATGAGCACTTAGATCTGATGCTAATTTTATCTAAATTATGTCACTTTGAAATTTTTAGCATTTTACCATGCCACTAGTACTTTTTGAAGATCCGCCTGGATCAATCCTCCCCATTGAGAAGCTTTTGGTCCTCCAAAAGCATTAAAATAATCTGTAGCTATTGTGTACACTGTCTGCACCACAAGTATCCTAACAGGTCCATCCTTCCTATTCCTTCACCTTTGTCCTTCAGAGCCATAAGTGATGATCTGACACCTGCATCCCCTACAAACCTGTAGTACAATACTCTTGCAAATTACATGCTTAATTCTATGACCAATAATAAGCCAAGAATCCCATACTTGCCATGATTTTATAACACATAATTTGTGGTCAAGTTTACATAAAAAATGGAAGCAATACCCCAACTATCAATACAACGCCAAACATCATGGTTGCTTCAACAAGTGATGGAAAATAGATCATCATTTCAACACATGATTTACAAAATAAGGCCATCACCAATGCTGCTTTAACAAGTGATGGAAAACACATCATCACTTTTACAGTTTAACACACAACACATGATTTTAAAAGACATTTGACCACACCTATATAAACCATCTTTCACCTTCAAAGTGAATATGTCATCTCCTTGTGGCACATTTTCTAGTCAAACAATTGTTTCACTTGGTTCATACAAGGATGCTTTGTCCTTGCGACACTACTCTGGATGTAGCCTTTGACACGTGGCTCTTTAATGACCACCTCTATCACAATGACTACAATAAGTCTTCTTCCTCCAGATCTGCTTTACCTTCTTCTTTGCTTGCTATTGAGAGGGTGCTTCACACCTCATCCTCTTTCGTGTTGTTAGTCTCCTCCAACACTCAACAAACATATGGTTATGCAATCCACAAAAACTTCAAGTTATTTCTTGTTGGTCTCTGGTACGATCATGGGAACAAGAGCTTGCCTCAACTCTTTTTCTGCAATGCATATTGCCATAGGTTGATGGTGATGTATTCCCACCATCCTCCTTCCTCGACGCATTCAACAATGTCGTGGAAGCTTGTGACACCTTTGAGCATTGTCGTTCACTATACCCCAAACTTGCAAATTGAGGTTTTTTCTCAACCTCCAATAGATGAGTTATGCCTTGGCCATTAGCACCAAGTCCTTCTCCTTTGTACCTCATCTTGGTAAGGAGTCTCATGCTTATCCCTGTAATGAGTATCTCCACATTTCCAACAAAATTTATATTATGTGAAGATGAAACTGAAGATAAATCAACATCTTTTATCTCCAGGGTCGATTTTGAAAGAATTGGCGAGGGCTTCTCATCATCTGTCATTGATGGTTTGTTGGTTGTTTTAGCGCATTCCCCAATCTCCTTCCTGACATACCGAAGTCATGTATGTTGGGTTAGTTCCACTACTTTGACGGCGTTTATGATATCCTAGCGATTAATGCCAAGGCCTTTTCTCTCATACCCCATTCTCTTTAACAGTTTGGAGTCGATACCTGTGGTATGTTATTCAAAAGTGATAGAATCATTATTAGGAAAAATACACAGAGTTAAAGAATTGCTCTTTACCTCATGGGAGTTATGCTGTAGCTTTTCCAAAGCCTAGTCCTTAGCTTGCAGTTTGCATAGAAACCTTTGTTTCTCCTCTTTCTCTTCAAGTAGTAGCCTCTTTAATTCGACATTCTCTTCTTGAAGCCTCTGGTTAATCTCCTCATTCGAGGGATGAGAAGACAAGGAAGGTGGTGAATAAGACGCATAAGTATCGGAAGATGCAGATGAAGCATCATTTTCAGATCTTCCTTTCTCCTCCTCTCTTCTTTTCTCATACACGCCATACATGATGTCCACCATTTGGGACATCATTAAGAACGCTTCGTGCATTTCTTTATCATACTTCATGGCTGCACATTTGGTCATTCACGCACACAATTTCCTATAAAAAAAAGACCACTTCTCTTCCCAATGCGCTTCAACATCTACCATGTCCCCTTTTCACAGCACATATCCTTTGAATCTAGTTTCTCGTTAGTGTACTCATGCAAATCACATCAACTAAGACCTCCTCTCATACCACCCTATCTAGGATTTTTTTCTTATAGATGCATCAGACTTACATGTAACTGAGCTTATTAAAAATAATGAAATATAAGCTTATAAACGAAGAGTAAAAACATAATGAGACATGAGATCAAGACATAGAGATTTTATTATGGATTTCGTCCAATTTGGACTACGTCTTTGTGCCTGGTTCAACAGTGGGGAAGCCTTCATTTATTAAGTGGCATGAAAAGAGAAGAAGTTCAAGTAGGTTTTACGTAAAGAACCTTATACCTCCAATCTACAAGATAACTGATAAATGGAGATCCCATCCTGAAATAATCACTAAAATCCTAGCGAAAAATCATGCAAAAACACCTATCTAAACGCCCAATTATGATAATCGAGTTTCCTGCACATCTCAGAACCTTTAGATACTTGAGGCAGGGTTTTGGCCACCTGCCAAGAGAAGGTGTCGTTGCTCTGCAATGGTTTTCTGAGAAATCACGTAGCTTCTCTCCCTCTTTCTCTGACGTGGATAGTCCTTTATATATGCTGGTGATAAATCTCTCAGTTCCTGAGCAGTTCTAAACCCACGACAAGTTTAGCAGGAGGGTATGCTTTCTTTACTATAGAGGATCTCAGGTTCAACATAATATGCAGCAACAAACTTCATGAATATGGAAAAACTGTTAACAATGCATTTAACCCGACATCCTTTTACTATCAGTGTTTTTCCCATCGGTGTTTCCAATAGGCAGACAGACTAAAAACCCATACATTAGGCATCCTATGATAACCGTAGACCCGAAAAACTATTAACCACAATATATAATATATCGGGTCGGTGAGGCCATATTGCAAATCATAATTGGCAAAAACCAAAATTAGTACAACATGTAACTTCTTTCCTTTCATGAAATGCAATTGCGATATCAAAAATCTCAATATAATTCTACTATTATGATATATCACATCACAACTAGCTTGATTCAGGGGCTGATTCTTTCACCTTCTCCTTTTGCGATGGGTGATTGTGATTTGATCGCATCACAACCATGGCTTTCTTGGGGCCGATTTTCTTTAAGTTGCGGCCTCTTCCTTTTGTGTTTTGCAATATGGGGGACCAATGGTAGCCTTCCACTTGGTGCTTTTCAATTCACTGAGAGTGTCTGCCACGTCGTCTCCTCTCGCCACTTGTCTAAGTCAAACATAAATTTTGACTTGCTCTAACTTCTTCATATGAACTCAAATTTGAGTTTCGTTTGCACCATTGGAATGAGGATGACAAGAACCTCGATATAATGCTAAGTTTACCTGAATTCTTCCACTTTGATTTTTTTATCCTTTTACCATGCCACTGGTACTTTTTGAAGATCCATGTGGATCAATAATTCAACCATAAATAAAATACTTGAATTTTCATCTTAAATAAAATGTTCACTTACCTAAATTGATTGCTTCTTCAAACTATAATCTATCTTTAATTGAATTCATTCTTATTATTCCCATTTTCCATCATTCAACAATGTTAATCACTTTACATTCAAATGAGGTAATATAAAACAACTAACGTTGAAACTTACTTTAACTTTAGCACTCCAAAAGTTACAATGATTGACTTTGGAGAAAGCTACTACTAATATTGGAGAGTAAGAGAGACAAGGTGTGATTTTTAGAATAATAGGTCGATTTAAAGATTTGAATGGTCTACAATTTCAACAACACTTTTCATATGATCCATATGAAAAGATGGCAAAACTAATAGGTGTGACAATAAGAAAAATAGAAGAAAACAGTTTGAGATTGATGAGAATGAAGACTATTTGTAATTGAATACATTCTTATTATTCACATTTTCTATCATTCAACATTCTTACATTGTCACTCTGCATTCAAAAAGTTTATTTCATTATTTTTCATCTTTCAAGTTATTAAGTAATTTGTATCATCTCAAAAAAGTAAGGTAGCTCACGAAATTTGAAATTAAAAAGACGAGATTAGTCTTAGACATATTTAGCATATTTAAAATTATCAAAATAATTAGATGTTCAACAAATTTTCCATGGTTGCACAGAGTGAAACCATTCTAGATCCATCTTAAATCCAAATATATCAATGAGCGAGGGGGATTAAGCCTCTCAAGGTGCAAATGCTTCCTCAAGTTTTGAACTAAAAAAAGAGGTTTGTACTTCAAGATATTTGATCCCTCTTGGCACTTGGTAGATCCAGAGTTAAGATAAATCTATGTTGGCATATATAGAGAGAAAAAAATATATGTATTTTTCCTTATATATATATATAATGTAAAAAAATTCTCATTGGTAAGAAGTTTTGTACAACATAGTATGAGTACTGTGCAATTTATCCTCAAAATTATTGTTGGCCATTAATACAATATTTGAGTGCCCACCTTATATCAAATAATTTAATATCAATGAGAAAAAAATAATTGAAAGTAAATAATTCATATTTTGTAAGTAGGTTCCTTAACTCCCCAATATGAAGAATTATTCTTTTAATTTTTAATAAGGAGTTGGCATATGAAATTTTAAGAAGTATTAATGACAAAAAACATATTTTATTAAGAGAGAGAGAGAGAGTTATTATGGTAAAATAATTGAATGGTGAGTTGTTTATGTGTAATTCCTTCCATGCTCACTATAGAGGTTACAAGGGGGCATATTAAGAACTTAAATAGATCTTAGTTTTGGATTATTCACGTGTTCAAAAGCATAACAAATCGAGGAAAGATTTACACTTCTAGGGATTTGATCACTCTCAAGGCATGGGAATTAAGGCATTTCAATGGTGTGTTGTTCAATATGAGAGACTTGTACACTTCCTTTTGTGCTTAACATGGAATTGACATGTGCAATACCAAGCACTGGTAGGCATCTTAACTAAGGATGTATCATGCATGGATAGGAATCAAAATTTGGTAAAAATCTACACATCTAGGGATTTTATTGCTTTGGCTTATGCTAAATTTGGGGTTAAGATGGATGTACATTTGTCTTAAAATATTTGAATGATGAGTTGCTCACCATGAGAGAGATGTATAATTCTTTCATGTTCAATGCTCAACATGGAGTAGATACATGGTATACCAAGAATCTACATAGATTCATCTTAACTTTGGATGATCATGTATTAAAAATGATCAAAGCATTAAGGAAAGATCCACACCTCTAGAAATCTAATCACTCTCATCTCATGGCATTAGCACAATTTAATTGTTTATTGCTCAGAATGTAAAAGATGCACAATCCCATTCATACTCAACATGAAATTGAGATATGGCATATAAAGAATAGGAGTGTATCCTTCTTAACTGGGAGAGATTTACCCTGTACCAATATGAATCAAAATTTGAGAAATACAAGATAAATCTAAAATTAACATGAATACATGCTAATTTGGCTTAAACTAAAAAAAGTGGCTTATATTTTTTTCACCTCAATGGGCTTTCTTGCCCTAACCTGTAACATGAGCTGAAGTGATCCCACACCTGTCTTCAATAACTTCCTTTTTCTGTGAAGGTACATGCGTCTTGCTACTTTGGTCTGATACTTTATCCCACATCTTTTTCGATGCTTTTCAAATTTCATATCACTGATGTCACTATAGTGGTTGTAGATTCTAAAATAAAACGGACAGTTACATCTAGAGCGTTATAGCCGGTGGAGTGTACAAACTCCTCTCCGCATAAAGAAATTAAATCATTTGCTTTAAATGATGAAACTGAGGGAGCTCAAATCATTTATGTGTGCCATTTTTCATTGCGTGGGACATATGAAAAATGGTACATACGCTGAGAACGAGAGATGACCAACATCTATTTTGAATTGATTGTTTGGTTTGAAGCCAATGACAAACCACTGGTACCATCGTATTCCCTTTCATTTGAATAATTCGAACGAAACAAATAATGATTGAATTTCCATTTGCAAACGCCCTTTCATCTTTGATGAAAATTCACGATACGAATATAATATCCCAAAGATTTACGAGTGTACATTTTGTAATTTCTTTGCACTTCAGTCAGAGTTATTTCACTGAACTACATTGGTAGAGGCACCATTAGCATTCCATTTGTAACAACAACAGGATACATTAATCTGTTTTAATAGTATTTACTGTTCTACTTTGTTAGGGATTTTTTGCGAATTGTAAATTTGTGTTATATAAATAATTTGAATGATTTATTTGACTTTTATAATTCTCAATTCATTTAGATATTTAGATATTGATAACATATTTTAAATAACAAATTCATAATTTTATAAAAAAAAATATTGTATAATTTAAAAAAAATTGATTAGTCTCATAAATATTGAAAATAACATAATAAAGTTTTTGTTTACTTTTACAAGTTAGTTTATTTTACAAGTTAGTTTATTTTGAAATAGGATTTGGAGAATTTTAATCTTTTTATCAATAACTATTAGGTGGACTATATAGTTTTTCTTTCCGCTCAATATTATAGAATATTCTTAATAATATAAGCAAATAAAAGGTTCAAATTTTTCTCCAAAATATTTATGTCATTTTTTCACTTCTAGTTTAATTAATTAATTAAACTAACTTTCATATTCAGACTTGTGACTTTTTGGCATGCTGTATTGATAAGACATAGTATTCTAATAAAACCAATTTACAAATGAAGAATTTTCAAAGTAAAAAAGAGCTAAATTTCTATAGATAAAAATATTCTTCCATATTTTTCTCTAAAACTATAAGCTTGACTTATATATTATTTTTTTTCATATATATATATATATATATATATAATTAATAATAACAATAATAAGTCAAAACAAAATTATAATTTAATTAGTTTTCATATGATGAAATCTATTAAAGTAAGTGTTTTTAAGTTTATTATAGATTGATATTTATAGATATTTATATTCGAATTAATCTCACGTACCACAAATAAATATTCTTTCTCCACCATAACTAGAGAATAAAAACAAATCACATTTTAGATTTCCTTGAGCTTGAAATGATATGGATTAAATGAACTTCTGAATAGAGCACAAGATCATGCATCCCTGAATTGCATCCAACATACCAATAGCTGTAAATATCCACACATTGTTTGAAAAGTTGGGAAATTAAGTTTGTGTCTCTGTGCCCATAATTTGGTTTAATATTTGTCTTGTCATAGGTTAATGCATGAATGTATGTATAAGTCATGGAATAACATTTGGTTTCTACATTTTTTGGTTGTCTCGAGTGTTAAATTTCCATAAGGAAATCTATATTATCATTAATCAAATAATGTTACAAATAAATATATGAAGTGTTGTCTCAGGATAGAGAAACTATCTTGGACACAAAATCACTTGGTTGAGAGAGTATCTTAACCAGGAAACAACTCCTAACTAATAGAAACAAACTCCTCTACAAAGCAAGAATCACAAGTGAGACAAGTAAGAATTACATTTTCCAACACACCCCCTTAATGACTACTTGTTTCGATATCAATTTGAAAAGTCTAGTTGTGGTCAAACATAACAATAGAATATGTCGACATCCATATAAAGGAACAACCATCCATCAAAACCCATGGTTCCCAACCGGTGCAATGGCTAGTTTAGTAGGATGTCCTTGGCATACATGGCTCTCTTAACCATTATAATTTCATACATGTACATGTACTTGTTAATCCCCCTCCAACATCATCATCATGGGTTTTATCGGATTACCCATAACCATGCTCTCCGTTTTATCGGATTACATTCAACCATGCCACCAAGGGCTCTGAGCCACCAAGGCTCAACTCAGCCATGAAGGCTCAACACAACCACGAAGGCTCAACTCAGCCATGAAGGCTCTAATACATCTACGAAGGCTCAGTTCGGCCATGAAGGCTCTAACATAGCCAAGAAGGCTCAACTCAACCACCAAGGCACTCAATTCATCAACGGGGGCCCAAGCATTTTTTCGATTGACCCTAAATCGTGCCTATAGGAATCCTTGTCCACTTCACTCTTAGAGGTGGTTTCAGACTTACCACAAACCAACAATGCAAAATCGATTATGGCTGACCACAAACCTTCAATTACAACGTGGCTTTAAGATTACCATGAACTTTATGGGGGAACATATCCCTTATCAGGCTTACATTACACACTCCAATTCTCGGAGTTACCGGGTACATACATTATAAAGACCAATACAAAACATCCTAGACTTCCTTACTCATAAATGTATGTGACACATGATACATCATCATCAAGAGTCTATTCCAAAAATTCGCACAAACTTTAACCTAGTTGTCCATTATAATAGTTTTTGTTGCTCCTTTACCTCATCTTTTCAAATTGTTCACATCTTGGGCATCTTTGTCTTTGTCAACTAAGTCTTGAAACTCCATATTTTCCCTGTTATTTGTTAGAGTCGTAAATTCTAAAAAAGATAACTTTACATAAGTTGAGTTAGCTAAACTCAATAAAACTCAATAATTTTATCCATGATTACAATACATTAAAGAACTTTTAAATTAACAAAAGATCAAATTTCTATCTCTACCCACAAATGACTTTAGACCACCATTTGAAAAAAACAGCACAAGCGAAGTCAGCTCTCCACTAGGTGAAGCTCCACGTTGCCCACATAAGGAGTCAATTTCATCCATAAATATGATTGATGGAGCATAGTCCCGAGCCATTTCTATATCGAAGTGAGGTTTGTGGTGGTGACTCATTCCAACACCTTGCCCAGCTTCGCCACGTCATGCTCAGGCACTGACAATGAGATATTTTCCCACGGAACGACGTCTGGGTACGACAGAGCAACATTACCCGAGATGATAATGGGGACAGTTCCCAAAGCAATCGATTCCACTACGTGGGGGCTCGACGGTGCCCACCCCAATGAGGAGAGGCAGAAACAGGAAACTGAATGCAAGATTTCTGTGTGGTATCCCTTGAATCGCATCCGCTTTAGGCAAAATCTCCTGTTGTGCCCAAAATTTTGTCATATATATGTTCTCACTCCTTTTCTCTATACAAGGCCTAAAATGAGGACCCTCAAATTTTCTCCCACAACCATGACAACTACGCCTACAGTGAACACCACATCGCCTCCAAGAATCGCTAGCCTCCGCCAATAATAATCGTTGAGACTTCCTCTCACTGCCACTCCAATTATAGCAATTGTAATGGTCACAGTCACTACTTTCTCCTGCAAGAATGAGCTATTCTTTACTGCATCAAAATCATATCGAATGTATAGGAAAGCCCTGAATATCACTCCTGTGTCATATCCAAAGAGGAGACTTTCGACACCAGTAGTAAAGGCGAGTTGCAAAATATATGGATTCTTCCATACCATCGACGAGAATGTCTTAAACTCCTTTGCGGTTGATCCACCCCTCCATTATAGTGTCATTGAAGATAACCTAAAGTATATACACGGCACAGGGAGCTTGAGCATTTAATCTCGTTTTGTCAGTCAGCATAGGCACCAACAGTCAACACAGACAGCAACAGTTAACACAGGCACCACACAAACCTACAGTGAACAGAAAAAAACAAATTAGAACATGACAATGATATGCTTTCTCTCGGCCTCGTCATAGTGGGACCTCACCACCGGAGTCAAATGCAACAATCCCAATATTCCACAAAACACATAGTGGAGCCACTCATCCACGCTTAGCCAATCTCGGCTGAATGAATGTGCAAACTAAAAACTAAAACAATACAGATATAATATCTTATTTCCCTCAGCCAAGGAGTGGCCAAGGCCCAGCCACTCACAAGGTCTGATACCATGCTAAATTTTCATAAGTAAGTCTATATTATTTTAATCAAATAATGTTACAAATAAATATATGAAGAGTTGTTTCAATATAGGGAAACTATCTTCGACACAATCACTTGGTTGAGAGAATATCTCAACCCCGCACCAATTAAGAAACAACTTCTAACTAATTGTTGGAAATAATACTGATAGGGGGGGTGAATCAGTATTATCAGGTCAAATATTCCTTTTCTAAAACCAAATTGTATACGCTACTTCAGTTAATTAAACCCACATATATACGCAACTATTCAGAAGGAAACCCGCGTATACAAAGCAAACTTTTAATTTACTTTAACTTTCTGATGATGATTGTTAATCTGTGATGCAGAATCAAATAACCAGTAACCAGAGACAGTAAAACAAAGCAGAATGACAATCACACACAAGAACACACGATATAAGGTGGAAACCCAATGTGGGTGAAAACCACCTGCTGCAATTTGTCTCTATCTTTCTTTAATTAGAAACTTTTGTTTACAATGTACTGGTGCAGTCCTTTACCAGTTCGCAGGCTACAACCTGCAGAGAGATACAACTCTCTCTCATTTTGCAGCTTCTCCTCGAAGGGAGCTACAACCCCCTTTAGCTCTTGCACTAGCCAAGATACTAGTACGTAGGTGCTGGCCTACAGAAGGCTACAACCTTCTCTTTCTTCCAGGGACCATGTTTCATAAATTTTCAGACTGGATCCATGAACATCAATCAATCATTAAGAATTTCTCCATCAACCAATCACCTTTCACCAATTAGATCTCAATCAAGTAGATATCTCTCTGACAGCTATACCCAATCACAGTACCAGAAACCATACACCAGAAAAACTGAACCCAGAACACAATAGTAATAAACAGAAGAAGCAAGATCACAATTCAAAATATATACGCTACTTTAACATCCTGAAACCTGCGTGCATACGCTTCTGCGTATGGAACAAACTGCGTATATGCTTCTTTACTTCTCTTAACATGCGTGTATACGCGGCTTCGCTTCACTGAACCTGCGTACAGATCTATAAAGGATAATTCACTCTTTCAGATATTCAATCACTAATTAACCCAGATTATCAAACTTATAGATCAAGTAAGTGCCACATCTAGCAGACCAAAATCATACAAAGATACTATCATTCAAGCTTAAAGATTATGACCCATGAGTAGATCTTATCCTTCTGTTGCGCTAAGGTTCCTACTCCATTCAGATCTAGATCTGCATCACAACCCAATTACCAATATACCAGCTCTAGCACTTTATGAGATATTCAATAATAATGTGGATGATCTTTTGCCACATGATCTCCATCCTCTTTTATAGTCTTAAGCCTTCCTCAATACCATGGTCCAAAACCATAACATTTCAATACCATGAACCCAAAACTAGGGATCAGCACATCTATCGAGACGCCATGGTCCAAAACATAGGTTCAAATCCCAAGGACTAACTACTATGGACCAAAAGTATGATCCCCAACATATACGCACTTTTTCAACATATAAGCCACGTGTATACGTATTTTTGTTTAGATCAACCTGCGTATATGTCTTTTTCTTCTCTCTGAGAACCTAAACTAAGATCTGTTACCAAAGAGAGTTGCCATCAAGGATAACACCTATGCCATAGCTCCAAACCTGTGCCATAATGCCAACACTAATAAGAACATACTCCCTTACATAGCAAGAATCACAACTGGGACAAGTAGGAATTACATTTTCCAACAAAAATTTGTGAAGATAAACTAGGTGGCCCTTAAAACAAAATTTTTATTGTGTTTTACTATGTGAAGGCAAAGAGTTGGAAAACCTTTATAAATTTGACGTTTTACAATAATTGACTGAGAGTTGTAACCTCCATTACATATAAATGTATTTCATCTTATGAAGTTTTAAATCAAAATAATTGTTTTATTTGAGGTGGGTGGTGGTGCCATTACTATATCCTCTACCTTTACTTCAGTGGTATCAGAGCATGTGTCAAACCTATGGTTTGAAAACAGTTTGTTACAACCAATAAGGATTTAATTTTTTAAACACTCACAAATAACATCTTCGGGCACAAGTTTGAAAAATCCTGAGATTCCTCATTTTAATGGTAAAAAATGTGACTATTACGCAACACAATGAAGACATTGTTTTTTTCTCAAGATATTTGGGATTTAGTAGAAAATGGGTTCCAAGAACCATCTTACGCAACAACATACAATGCATTGACACAATCATAAAATATTTATTGAGAGATAATAGGAAGGATTCCAGAGCCCTTTTCTACATTTTTCAAGAAGTGCATGAGTGCATATTTATAAGGATTGCAACAAAAACAAAGTCCAAGAAAGTATGGGATATTCTTGAGACAACATATCAAGAAATTCCAAAGGTGAAGACAGTAAAGTTGCAAATATTGAAAAAATATTTTGAAACTATATCCATGAAGGAGTCTCAGAGAATAGACTTATTTTTCACAAGTTATTGGACTAGCTAGCCAAATCAAATTTCATGGTGAGACACCTGAAGAAAGGAGAATAGTTGAAAATATTTTAAGAATTTTACTAGCAAGGTTTGATCTTAATGTCGTGGCCATAAAGGAGACAAACGATCTCTCACATTTTTTAGTGGACGAGCTTCATGCACCACTCATTTCTCATGAACATAGGTTGAGCAGAACAAGAAATATTCAATGGAGAATGCTTTCAAGACACAAGTTTTAATTGGTCAAGGTAGAGGCAAATGGAGATCAAATGTCAGAGGTAGAGGAAGAAGTCTACACAAAGGTGGAAGAAGTTTCCCATGAAGCTCAAGTGGAAGAGGAAAAAATCAAATTCTAATTCAAAATCAAGCACAAGGTCAGAAGTATGATAAATCTAAAGTTCAATGTATTTTTGCAAGAAGTATGGGAATTATGAAAGTGAATATAGAAAGAAGCAATATGATATTAGTAATAAACCAAATTCAAATTTCACAAAATAAATTCAAAACGAACACACAATGTTTTTAGAATGAAATATAGCACAAGAAAAGCAAAAGGATGTATTGTTTTTGGACTCTAGATGTAGCAATCACATGACAAGAAACATAGAAATGTTTTCTAAATTAGATGAAGGAGAAAAATCTAAAGTGAAATTAGGGACTGAGAACAAAGTGTCAGTAATGGGAAAAGGAAGATTTAATATTCTAAGCAAGAAGGGGTAGATGAAGTGTATTTCATATGTTTATTTTGTTCCAAGTTTGCAACACATTTTGATAAACATTGGAAAACTCATGCAAAAAGGCTAGAAATTATTTTTTTAAATGGAGAACGCATAATTTTTGATAAATTTCCAAGCAAGCAACTAATTGCAAATGTTCAAATGAAAAGAAATGGAATGTCTCCCCTAAAGATAGGACCATATCCGAAGAAAGAGGGTGCACAAACACAACTATCAATGAACTCAGAAGAAGATGGAAGAAAATTTGTAGTTGTCACACAAACAAAATTTCAAGTAGATGCTAAAGATAAAAATTTGTTGTGGCATCTAAGATTTGGGCATCTTAACATAGGATGGATAAAATTTCTACATAGGAAATGCATGGTAAAGAGGTTTCCAGCAATAGAAAAACTACACAACTTGTGTGAAGGATGCATCTTTGCCAAACAACAAAGAGAAAAATTTCCGGAAGGAAAGCCAATAAGGTAAAAGGTACCTTTGCAGATTGTTCACTCAGATTTATGTGGACCAATGCAGACACCATCAATTGGTGGTAGATATTATTTTTTGACATTCATAGATGACTACAGAAGGAACACATGGGTTTACTTTCTAAAACATAAAAGTGATGAAGTGTTTGAGTGCTTTTGTCAATATAAATCTCTTGTAGAAAAACAAAGTGGACGCTACATCAAATTTTTAAGGAATGACAAAGGTGGAAAATACATCTCGAATGAATTTCTACATTTTTGCAGGTAGCATGGAATACACAAATAATTCACAAAAAGGTACACAAGAAAAATGGTGTTGCAAAAAGAAAAAATAGGACAATTATGGAAATGGAAGGGATCATGTTAAAGGAAAAGCATTTGCCAAGTGACTGTTGTGTTGAATTTGTCACTTACACAACATACAATATAAATAGGTGTCCAACTAAAAGTGTCAAGAACATGGTTTATGAAGAGGCATGGAGTAGAATAAATCTGAGTGTCACCCACATGAGAGTGTTTGGATGTGTGGCTTATGCACATGTCCCAGATGAATTAAGAGAGAAGTTGGAAAACAAGGGGAAGAAATGCATATTTCTTAGTTACAACGATGAGTACAAGAGATATAAACTCTATAATTGATTAACCAAGAAGGTCATAATCAACAATGGTGTACAGTTCATAGAAGAGGAAGCATGGGCTGGAATTTTGGAGAAGAAAATCAAAGTAAAATCATGTTTACCACAAGGAAAGAGAGAGGAATTGACAAGAAGAAGTAATTCTTCAATGGTGACACCTCTGAAACCTATTCAAGCTCAATGAAGCAGTCATCAAATGACATCGTCAACAAGAAATAGGATAATGTCAGAAATTCAAGAAAATACTCCTCCCAGTGTGCAACGAAGATAAATGACACCATATTCTCCTAGTTCAACATCAAGTGGCGTATCATGTCCATCTTTGGCAAGCGTGAGAAGAGAAAATGTCATAAACATGAGTGAGATTTATGAATAAAATGAAGGTGACAACAACCTAGGTCTGATTTTTTTATTTGCTTTATTTTTTCTTGTAGATGATCTAATTGAATTTGAAGATGCAATCAAAGAGGAAAAATAGGTAGCTACAACACATAAAGAAATAGAGGCAATAGAAAATAATGAAACATGGGAGTTATTGAATCTTCGAGAAGGAAAAGAATTCATTGGAGTGAAGTGAGTCTATAAGACCAAAACCAATGTTGAATGAAGGACTGAAAGACACAAAGTAAGTATGGTTGTCAAAGGATACAAGCAGAAACATGGAAGAGATTACGCAAAGACATTTGCAATAGTCACAAGAATGGATATAGTGTAGACAATGTTGTTAATAGTAGTGCAGCATAAATGGAAGGTATATCAAATGGACGTAAAATAAACGTTTTTTAATGGTGTGATGAAAGAGGAAGTGTATGTGAAACAAAAACCTAGTTATGAGATTCAAGGCCCTGAAGACAAGGTGTATAGAATGAAGAAATCTCTTTATGGGCTAAAGGAAGCACTGTGCACATGGTATAGCAGGATAAACACTTACTTGGACAATGGCTTTAGAAAATGTGATGGTGAGCCTATACTATACATCAAAGAAAGCGATGGTAAGATCTCAATTGTGGTTTTATATGTATATGATTTAATTTTCACAAGGAGTGATGATCTCCTTATTGTTGATTCCAAAGAAGTAATGATAAGTGAATTTGAAATGATAGATTTGGGCTTGTTAAGATAATTTCTAGGCATAGAAGAGAAGAAAATGGAATATGGCATATTTATTTCTCAATCAAAGTATTCTTCATACATCTTGAAGAGTTTTAATATGCAAAACAACAAGCCTACATTGACTCCGACAATCATGGGGTTGAAATTGAGCAAAGAGGTTTGTAGCAGTAGTGTTAATTTGACACTATACAAAAGTATGGTTGGTAGTTTGATGTATTTGACTGCTTGTAGGCCTAATTTAATGTACACACAAAATTTTGTTACAATATTCATGGAGAAACCAAAGGAGACACATTAAAAAACAACTAAAACAATTTTAAGGTATGTTAATGGAACTAAAGGATACAGTGTTTGGTACATTGTAGCAAATGATTCTAGGCTGGTTGGATACACTGATAGTGACTAAGCAGGAAGTGTTAATGACAAAAAGAGCACATGAAGCTATGTATTTCATATAGGTCCACGAGCCATTTCATGTGCTTCCAAGAAACAACTAATAGTGTCATTCTTGACAGCTGAAGCTGAGTTTGTCGTTGCAACAGGGGCAACATGCCAAACAATTTAGATGACAAGAATGTTGAAGGACTTATGGAATGAATAAAGAAGGAACAAGAAAAATTTATTGTGACAACAATTTTGCAATTGTGTTGTTCAAGAATTTTGTTTTTTCACAAAAGAATTAAGCACATTGACACCATGTATAATTTCATTAGAAAGATGATCAACAATGAAGAAATGGTTTTGGAGCATTGTAGGTCAAAAGAGCAGTTTGCAGACATCTTCACAAAACCATTGAGGAGAGAAAGTTTTGTCCATCTAAGAAACTGTTTGGGAATTGTCAATGTTAGTAGTTGTGATTAAGGTGGAACATTGAAATTAATCACACCTACCATAAGTAAATACTTTGTTTGCACTATACGTGGAGAGTACAAACAAATAACATTTCATCTTTTCCTTCAATGTGAAGCAATGCAAATTAAATGAAATTTGGATAGAGTAAAAAATCCTCCATCCCTGCATTGGATCCAACATTCAAATCTTTGTAAATATCCCCAGGATTTTACTACGGAATAGGATTATGTACTACGTAATGTTTGAAAAATCAAGAATTTAATTCATCGACGTATGTTTAAATCATGGCATAACATTTGGTTGCTAGTTTTTTGTTGAATTCCTGGAGATAAATTTGTTGAAAGAAAATAGGTGGCACGTGAAAATAATTTTTTTATTGTGTTATACTGTGTGAAGAGAGTTGGAAAACCTCTATAAATATGATGTTTTACAGTAACTAACTAGAGTTACAACCTCCATTTCATGTAAATGTATTCATCTTATTAATTTTAAATCACAATATATATATATATATATATATATATATATATTATATATATATATATATATATATATATATATAGTATGCTCTACCCTCATCTTAGCAATGTTTTTATGTAACCATATCACAAAAATGATAGATGAATGACTTTAAAATTAGCCTCTTCGAGGGGAAAACCTCCTTTGCATCACATAAGTGAACAATTATTGGATGAATCAAATGACAAGACCTCCTTGGTATATATAGGAGTCTAAGGGTCATAATATAATCAAACCCTACATAAGAATAATAATGTAAGGGCATGTTGATGCCTCGAAAATCGCTGCAACAACATTGGGGGATAACCACCCGGTCCGGACCTTAGTACAGCTCCTTTTCCATTTGGGATGGTGGCTCCGAATGGATATAACGGGACCAGTTTCCTGATAATGAATAAAAGGGATGGATGACTGATGAGATGTCTGTTTTAATGATAGGCAGATAGCTTATTCTATTAACAAAAATAAGAAAACTAATACTAATCCCGGGAACAACTTATTCATTTGAAATGCAGCGTTTAATAATCCTTATCTATTTAACAGGCATATAGATGACTCTGTAAAATAAAAATAGATATTCAATCATTTAAAGATTACTTCATATGAATAGTCAAACGAAGCGATTAACGCAAATTACTGCATTCATCATTTATGTCATCGATACATATATGATTTAAAGAAAAGCATGCTATAAACAGCCAATAGTCGGATGCATAAAGGATGTTGTTAAAACACATATATATAAGTGATAATAGCGAGAGCGATCAAATGACAATTCACATAACAGGATTGAGTTCAGACATAGATAATAGTACCATATGAGCTGCTAGTCAATCCCGAATATCAATCGCTATTTGAAATTCTTCCTTCAACACAGAAATGCTTTCAAACAAAGACAGTAGTGCACAATTTGTATAAAAACCTTCCTTATCAAAATCAGAATAATTGGTCCAGTTTGATAAAAGAATATCCCTGAAGTACAATAGTGCAACTTCAGGGTTTAAGTCATATACAAAACCTTACGACCCTTTCTAAATGCATGAAAGGGTCTATAAATACTACTAAGCTAAAAAAAATCTATGAAACAAAATCCTACTAAATTGGCATCAATAAATGCTATCTATCTCCTTGGGGGCGATCTGGCAGTTGGCGATGTGAATTATGACTCAGGCTGCTTGCCTTTAAACCTGAGCTGGCTTATCGCAAGCATTGGCTCCACTTCGGGTGGTCTGTTGAGGCGCAAGCTGAGTTGGGCAGCAAAGGTGGCATCCTGAATATCGGGTATGATATACCCGATAGCATTTGTGAGGCATTTTGAGGCAGCTCTCTGGCTGTGCAGCTTCACTAAGAAGAACCAATAGGCATCCCATGTCAAACTGTTGATCCCCGTGATTAACCTTCCATTTTTCTCCAGCTCTGGGTAGCATGAATGCTCCAACATCTTTGTCGCTGTTAATTGGCCTGGAGTACATTGAGAAATCATATTAGACAAGTAAAGAGTATTATTTACCAATTCAATCAAATTACTAGTGGTTGCCTTGCATCTTAAAATCGCTCTTTCTGCCTTCATTAACTGTGATTGCCATTCTGTGAATAATATTTCCTTGTGTGATTCCAGAATTCTTGGTAGGTTAGCTGCCTGGCCCTGATCGGAATCTTGCCATTCCAGAAAATTTGTCAATGTTTCTTCAGCCTGATCCAAATCTGTCCTTACCTTTTCTACTTTTTCACTTATGGATGCCACTAAGTCGCACAATGGCTCTGCCTGGGTGATTTGCTGACATAGGAGCTTCATTTGATTTATCAATTCTTTATTTGATTGAAACGCATCTGCTTTAAACTCATCTACCTGAGGGAGCTTTTTCATTTGCTCAATTTGAGCTGATAATTGAGCGATTTGCTCATCTTTGGATTTTATCATTCCCTCAGTTGATATTTTTAATTGCGCGAATGCTACCGATAGATCCTTTTGCTTTTGGATTGCACTTTCGTCAATCATCTGTTTTTCTTCTTGCAATTGCTTAGTCAACTGATTATTATTTTGTTGTTGTACTAGCAATTGTTGCTCTGCCTGCTTTGCCTTTTGTTGCGCTTCCGATAATTGAACCTGTAGCAAAAAGATGTCTTGATCTTTCACCTTTAATAGACTGCTCACCTCCGATACTTTATCTATTGTTGCTGCCAAATATGCTCCAGCATATTGCGATAGCTTTGTCAAGTCATCAGAGGGATCAAATTCTTCCTTCCATACTACATTGCCCGTTACTGTTAATTGAGGGAATAAAGAAGGTTGATCAGCCCTTCTCCTCTTCCTTTGTCGTTTCACAACAACTTTATGCTTAGGGCTGTAGAAGACATCCAGGGAGGAATCTCTTCTATCTGCAAAATGATTTCCCCGATGGATCCTTAGGAATTATTTCCGTTTCCTTTAATTTGGGTGGGTCGTTGGTTTCGCCCGACACTTGCTTTGATGTCACTTCCTGTGTGTCTCCCTCTTTTGAAACTCATCATCCTTAGAGCATTCTAGATTGCCGATGATTGAATTGAATTGCTGCCATTCCTGGAGCAATTTCGGATCAATCTGTGTATCATCATTAACTTTTGAACTGCTCTCTTCTTGAGTTTTCGCCTGGGTTTCTTCCTGTCTCTGCAAGTTTGCCTGGGTTTCTTCCTGCCTGTGGTCATGCACTTCCTCCTGCTGCTTTGATGTAACAGGAGGTTCTTTATCACATTATTGCTCAGGCTTGCTTGATTTTGTTGTTGTTGGAGTAGTCGCTAACAGGTCTAGAGGCAGAGTTTGCAACCTCTGCTCTCTAATTCTGTTAAATTCAACTAGCCCCTCATCGTTGTATTCATTTATGGCGAGCGATTTAACTTGATATAGCGACTCAGCCAATGCGAACAAATCCTCAAATCTGTCTTCTTTGTGCTCGAACTTGGCCAATTTGGCCTCGTGGAGTGCATTGTAGGTGATTTTTCTCAGATCGAATCGCCTGCTTGGTAGAGTTGCCGGGGTCAACGAATTTATTTTCTTAGCTTCCTTCTCTGCATGTTTGAGACCATGCAGAGTGTAAATACCAATTCGCAAAGGAAAGGAGGGCCAGACATGCTTCTTTGCTTTTTTCAGGGTCTGAGTAACCCCATCGGCGTTGATCTGATAGGCTACTTACCTGGCAAGTAGTTTATCAGGGATGTATAGAGGAAGCACATGGGGCTTGGCTTGACTGCCAAAAACTCTAACATAGATGAACTTTTCTTCTCCAAACCAACTCCCTACGGCAGTTAAATCCACCCTCACTTGGTCAGAAATCTTTGGGGCAGGCTTATTGAAAACAAAATAATGAATAGGCAACATGAAATTGTTGCAGATTTGATACAAGTAGTGTTTGTAGTTGGTCTTCCACAACTTTTGATGATATATGTGGATGGGTGTGGGGTCTTGCGACGTCCACCTCCATCCGAGCACAGGAAATTCAGAATTAAAACATAAAACATCTAATACATAGGCACTGTAGTAAAATGGCGGAATGAATCTCTCAGTGACGCGAGAGTTAAATCTGAAATTAAGAATGGCAGTTGCTAGCTTATCGGATAGTATATCCGCCCAATCCATTATTTCGCCACTACATGCTGCCTCCATTAAGGGGACCATTTATATGGTAAAATTGGCGGAATCATGTAGTCCCCATAGTCTGCACATCATAATCCCAGCATAGCAATAAGGAGAGCATAGATAATCGACTGAGTACTTACCCGAGGATTTGTGCTTGTGCTTTGCTGGATTTTGTCTCCAACCTCGAATTGGTTCAGACTCAGTCTCATTTTCTGCTCGAAATTTCTCTAGGAATTCTGTGTTATACTTATTCTCCTTGTCGGCAAATGGTACATTTTCCTTAGATCCTCGGCTCAAAAAGAACCGAAAATCCTCCCATCTATAGTGCTGAAAGTTCTATCGGTAATTGGGATTTCTTGAATCGCCCATCTTACCACATCTGTATATGGGAGAATTTGCTCCCGGGCCGCTATTATATGAAGAAAGGAGTTGGCTAAATCACTCAGGTTAGCCTCGGATTTACTGGTGTTGTTGGCAGAAACTTGTATCCCTGTCACCCTCGGGTCTTCAGCTTCAATCAAGTTATATGTGCCTTTCCAAGTAGCTCTGGTAAGTCCCAGGCACGTAGTGTCTGATATAAGCCCTTTCTTTTTATTGCCTGGATCAACGACGGGTTGTCCTATGGCCGGCGAAGCGGAAGGCATTGTGGTCTTCTTAGACTTCTTTCCCATTCCACTCAAATCTGTTTTTGCAGGAGAATTCTGCACAGAGAGAACGATAGGCGTAATACAGGAAACGATAACATAAATCGAATAGACTGAGATATATATATTGATAAATTCATGGTGATCGATTGACTTAAGATGGCTTCGAATCAAATATGTAAACAGATCGCAAGCTTGCTGTTTTCATTAAATGGCCGTTAAGGTCTGTCAATCTCATCAATACCAGTCATTTCGATTAATGGCCAAATGATTTATTTGAAGTGTGCCTTGGGCGTTTTGGTGGTTGAGCACAGATGAGCGGCTTTTCGAAAGATAGTGGCTTAATTATGAATAAATCGTATTAAACTGCCTTAGTGGTTTTCTTTGAAAACTGCGCTTTTGCCTTTATCGCAATCGGGCATCGGGGAAAATCATAAGTCATTGTTTTGGTTTCATTTGGAATCCCCGATTGCTGATAGCAATATTGCATCGCATTGGGAGTAGCGAGTGGGGTGGTTAAGAAGGCGTTCATAGTCAATTGCCGATAGCGATATCGCATCGCATCGGGGCAAGAGGGAGCTTATTTGCACTAATTCATTATCGTCGATTGTCGATCGCCGATATCGCATCGCATCGGAGCAAGAGGGAGCTTATTTGCGTCAATTCTATTATTGCCAATATCCGATAGCGATTTCGCATCGGAACAAACCAATATGTCCTCAAGTTGTGTTCCCTTTGTCATTGCGATATGCGATCTTGCGATCACTTTATCGCAATGACAAAAGATTAATCGTTTTACGTTAAGGTTTTTTGATTGGTTTACCAAAAAGGCTTTTTGGTAATGTTTTCTTTTATTTCTTCGGGCCTTTTAGAATAGAACTGAAATTGATACCAATTAAAAACAAAATTGAGAAGGGACCCATTTCATATTATGGGTTTTGAGATAATATTGATATGAAATGGGGGGTTGTTGTAGGGTACAACAATTAGCGATTTGCTGGAAGAAACAGTTATCTCTGGAAAGTATAGAAATACTTAAACTTTTTAAAAATAGAAATTTTATCAAAAGGGAAAATTCTAATATAACTAGGTATAGTTGCATTCCAAACAAAACAAAACTTTCTCAGCTAATTCTCCTGTTTGTTAAAATATATACATTCTAGATTTTAAATTGGCCTCTATTGGTTGGTATTGATAAAACATAAAACCTTTCCAAATCAGCTATTAAAATAAACTCCTTTGTCATAGGTAGAGCCTCTGCTGCCAGCAAACATCCATAGTTTTGGTAGGGATACCTTTTAACCATATCATTGTCTATTGTCCCATTCACTTTTAGAGCATGATTAACAGAATGAATTCAAAATATGTTTTTCACATTTTGTATTTCTTTTCTTTTTTCTGTTATTTTGTAAGATAAAAAGCCATTGCACTGGTTTGGTGGCCAGTTAAGTGACAATGCCATTCACTGGTAGTAACCTAACCGAACAAGCTGGCTCGTGATGAGACCCCTTGTCTTACAATTGAAGCCATTACCCTGTTTTGGTATGCAGTATTGGTAATGTCGGCTAAACTATTGCCCTATGAACATGGTAAGCAGGCTTATAATAAGACCTCTTATCTTTTATATCTTAGTATTCTTGGAATTACATTATGAGTAATCACAAACTTTAGTAAGTGGGATAGACAATTTCATCCTTAAGAGAAGATGGATGACAAGGTAAGAGTTGGAGATGCTGAAATTGGATTAGTTCCTATTTTGATATTGATAACCTTTTCGTGACCAATTTGAAAAATCTAAAAAGATTTACAATATTTATAATCTTTGAGAGGAGTCCACTAAGATTGCATTGTAGTTTCAGAATGCAATTATATCTAATTTCCTATAAATCATTCATTTTGTTTAAGACTTCTATTTATTTAAAAGTAAATATCACACTACTTGTTTTGAGAAACTTTTTAAGTACAACAAAGGTCAAATAGAAGATACCTTATAGCTTTATTTTCTAATGCTCCTACAAACTACAAAAATTGCTATTTAAAGGAGAAGGGATTACCTCCTCAATTGAAGAATTTCTTTAAGCTGAGACCATTAACAGGGAGATAATCTCTCAGCCCTGATAAATCTTGTAGTATGAAGGTCGAATGGCCTATCTTTTCACAGATCTGAAATGGTCCAAGCCACATCTTCTGAAACTTGGTGTGTTTTCCCTTATCTTCATGGGCTTTGTCCCATTTCAGGACTAAATCACCGACTTGAAATTGTTTGGAACCAGATGAAATTGAATCAAATGATGACTTGATGATCTGCTGATGTTTCGCATGAATGATTTTGGATTTTTCTCTTTCTTCTTCCAATTTTAGAATTTGGTCATGTCTAAGTTGTAAAGAAGAAGAAGGGATTTCTTCAATAAATTGAACTAGGGCTAGAGAAGGAAGGATGAGATTTGTTGGTAGCACTGCTTCTTTTCCATACACAAGTCTAAATGGAGAAGAACCTATAGAAGCTTTTTCCGTTATCCTATCAGCCCATAATGCAAATATTAAAGATTTGTGCCAGTTCTTATGATTCTGTTCGATAGTTCATTTCATAATTTTAATAAGATTTTTGTTTGTAGATTCTGCCAAACCATTGCCCTCAGGATAAGAGTTAGCAGACTATTTGAGTTTGAACCCTTTTTTAATTGCGAAATCAAAAATAGTATTGCCTGAAAAGTAATATGTGTTATCAAAAACAAGAGCATTCGAGACACCAAACCTGGTAATGATGAATTGATCTATGAATTCAATAATGGCTTCAGAATTTGTTGTTTTTAAAGGAATCGCTTCAACCCACTTGGTAAAGTAATCAGTAGCGGTAAGGATATACTTATGCTGTTTGGAAGAATTTGGGGTAATCTCTCCAATAATGTTCAATCCCCATTGCTCAAATGGCTGTTCAATGTTGACCGGTTGCAGAGGGAAGGCTGATGTCCTTTGTCTTCCACTTGAAGTTTGACAATTTCGACATTTCCTTACATATTCATGAGCATCTCTAAACAGAGTGGGCCAATAATATCCAGCATGGATGACTTTGTGAGCTGTTGTATCAGCTCCAAAGTGGCCTCCTGCTGGTCCATCATGTAATTCCTGCAAAACTTTTTGTGCTTCAGGTTTTTCAAGGCATCTCAATAAAACTAAATCTTAATTTTGCCTAAAAAGCACATCATCAATAATGGTAAAATTTTTTGCTTTCAATCTTATGGCCCTTTTGCTTTTGTAGGACAGATTGGGAGGTGCATATCCATTTTTGAAATAAAATATTAAATAAGCATACTATGATTCAGAGTCAATGATACTTATCTGGTTGATCCCTTCAAATTGATCTATATCACTTGATTCCGAAATGTTAGATGCTCCTGCCAATAACCTGCAAAAACCTTGGCCTCTAACAATCTTTGCTGGCTTGATCTCTAGGTCATATTCTTGAAGTGCTGTTACCCAATTTGCCCTTTTTTCTCCCAATTCTCTTTGGATTAATAGTTGCCTTGCTGAAGAGAAAAGGAACTATAACTTTTGTATGGGATTTTAAAAGGAAGGGTCTGTAATGTTTAACAGCTTTATATACAGCAAAGGCTTGTTTTTCTACTTCGGAGTAGTTTAGTTCTGCACCTTGAAGATTTGAACTATAGAATGAAATGGGTGCTTCCAAATTGTGATTGTTGATCTGTGTAAGTACTGCAGTATAAGAGCAATCGGATGCGATGGTATACAACGTAAAATGATTAGAAAAATTTGGAGTGTTTAGAGCGGGGGCATTGATTATTGATTGTTTGATTAATTCAAACGCTTCCTTTTCTGGTGATCCCCATTTAAATATTGAATTTTTCTTAATCATAGTTTGAAGTGGCAAAATAATTTGAGAGAAGTCTGGAACGAATCTCTTGACAAAATTGATTTGGCCTAAAAATGACTGCATGGATTTCTTATTGTGAGGAAAAGGGATTTCATAGATTTCTTTAATCTTGTCCAGATCGATATAAATGCCGTCTTTAGAAACAATAAAGCCTATGAGCTTACCTTGATCAAGAGCGAAAAAGGATTTCTTAGGGTTAAGAGAAATACCATATTTCTTACAGCGCTGAAAGATTTGATTCAAATCATGCAAGTGATTGGATCTCTCTTTATAAAATACAGTAATGTCATCTAAATAGACGACTACTGTTCTATTAATTAACCCTTTGAAAGCGATATCCATTGCTCTCTGAAAAGTGGCTCCTGCATTAATAAGTCCGAAAGGCATTTTCTGATATGCATATGTTCCCCATTTTGTTCTGAATGTGGTTTTGAGTCGGTCATCAAGATGGACCAAAATTTGATTATATCCTGAAAAACCATCCAAAAAGGACATTAACTCTCAGCCTACCACTGATTGGAGTATCTGCTCCATAGTGGGTAACGGGAAGTTATCTTTTAAACTTTCCTTATTTAAATTTCTGAAATCAATACAAATCTTAATGTCACCATTTTTCTTTCTGACCAGTATCATATTGGAGACCCAGTTTGAGTGTCATACGGGAAAAATAATCTTAGCTTTTAAGAGTTTATTGAGTTCCGATTTTATTTGACCCTCTAAGTTTGGATGTATTTTAATCAACTTTTGTTGAACTGGTTTCTGTTCAGGAAGCATCGGGATAGTGTGTTGGATAATGGATGTATCATACGTCTTTAGATCGTCATATTTCGAAGCGAAAACATGTTTATTTTTGCGTAACAGTCTAATGAATGCTTCTTTTTCCTCCATGGAAAGTCCTAATCCTAAATTAATGTTTTGAGGATTTTGTTCGGTGCCAAGGTTTATCAATTCAAACCTTAAGGTAGATCTCTGGAGCTTTGTATTGGACACATGTTTAAACCTGTCTTTAATATCGTAAAGGTCCTCAAGCTTCACCACGTGCTTTGAGATTGAGTTTTCCTCATGTTTATCTCGCATTTGAATATCGTGCTCGTCTTCCTCGATGATTTTATTATCATAGGATTTTTCGGAGGTCAAAAATTGTAAAATGTCTTCGTCGTGGTTGAATACTCTCCAACTGGTTACATTGTCAAGAATGGATGGCCTAAAAAGGTAATTCTATTGAAAATCTATCTGGAGTATAGTCTTCGGAAGGGAGTAGCTTGGAAGCGACATTGGCTAGCAAGTCGGCTGCTGAATTTTGCGACCTGGGAGTGGAAGAAATATTGAATGCTAAAAAATGGGAAGTGAGCTCTTGTACTAGCGATTGATAATGTTTGAGATGGTTCGAAAGACAATGAATTGTATTCCTTACCTGTTTAACAATAATCTCATAATCTCCAAGGACCTTCAGCTATTGGACTTTGAGACCAATTGCTTTATATAGTCCTTGGACTAATGCTTTGTACTCAGCTGTGTTATTGGTGCATTCAAACTCTAACCTACAGGACAACATTGTTTTTTCTCCTTGCGGGCTAACCAAATACATCCTGCTCCTGATCCTTCACTAGACTTGGATCCGTCGGAATATAAAGACCAAAATAAAGAATTATCTACAATCTTACTTACAAAATTCTCAGTAACATTAACACATTTAGACCTGTCGGTCTGCGAAAAATTTTCAATTTGCGATGTGAAATTGTTAACTGAGAAAGGAGATGGCTGGGCAATATAATTTCCGAAAAATGACTCAGAAGAATAATTCCCTAAGATATTGTTGTTGAACACAATCGGTTGATTTTCTTGTTCAAATTCTGTAACAGTGTGGGTCATATGTTTCTCCTGATCGATATTTATTTGATTGGGTTTGCCCTTATAGGGGAGCCACATATGGGACCAATTGGTGGAGATATACCCATGGAGCTTTTCTGAACAATCCTTGCTTAAAATCAACCCATAGAATTTAGGTATATCAGCGACTAGTATATCAATCCTTTGGACTATTCGTGGCTCCGCCGATAACCTGATCGTTACAGAGTTTATTTCCCTTAGAACTTGAAATTTAGTTCTATCTAACTGCACAATGTGAATAGAAGATTTTTGGGGTTCTATATTCAGTTTAGAACAAACTGAAGCAGGCATTATATTAGATGATGCCCCATAATCAATTAAGCAGTTATGTAGATTTCGATTGTAAATTTCATATGTTAAGAGGAAAGGAGGGGTATGAGAATTTGATCTACCTCTAATCAGAATTGTGTCAGTTGCCTCAACTCTACCAGGAGGTGGTTGTCCTGAGTCGCTTGCAGCTTTAGTGCTGGGAAGAGGTGAAGAAGGAACAACATTAAGTTCTTTGAGAAGTAATTTTTGTTGATGTTTTAATTTACTAAGCTCAAACATGGTGATGTTTGCCTTAGTTTTCTTTATGTCATCGACAATATTATAATCCATCGAATCAGAAACTACCAATGTCTTAGATGACGAAGGTGTATTGGAGGATGACGGTTGATTCTGAGATACTGTCGCGGCTGGCTTCCTTGCGGGTACCTTTTCCTTTGCAGTATTAGTACCAACACTCCTTTTCTTTGGATTAGCTTGAACAGGTTTGGGAGTAGCTTTACTCCTTGTAGTGACAGGAAAGGCTTCTTGCTCAGCGTCAGTATCGAAATTAGGGAGTATAAAGTCCCACATCCCATGGCATTCAACTACTTCCTCTTCTTCTTCTTCTGATGGTGTAAGTGTTTCTTCCTCTTCTTCTTCCTTAGGATTCGAATCTGCGTACGATATGACATTTGGAGGCCTAGACTCAGGTTTTTTGAAATTCCTATATGGTTTCTTTGTTGAGGATTCTGATACTTGTTTCTTGATCTCAACCATTTCGTTTGACATGGTTTTAAGGACTTTTTGAAGGCCCTCCATGTCATATGGATCCTTAGTGATATTTTTCTTCGAATCATCTTTAAAGGACACTATTTTGGATTTTCGTTCTTCCAGGGTAGTTTTCTTTTCCAAGGCGATTACACTTTTTTCAACAGCGAGGGCTTCCTTCATGTTTTCAACCAATGTAGGCTGTTTAGCCCTATCCACAAAAATGGCTATGTTTGAGGGTAAGGCAGTGATATACCACTCGCTTCTAACTTGTTCACTTGGCTTATCATTGGTGGGGATTTTGTTCAAGAGTTTATTAAATCGGGAGTTAAACTCCTTAATGGGTTCTCTTTACTCGATCCTTAAATTGGAAAGGTCATGGACGAGTGTAGCCAAGGATCTATCATCACCATATTTGGTGAGGAACTGTTCCTGGAAAATATTCCAACTTGTGATGGATCCAGAGGGTAAGGAAAAATACCAAGACCCTGTTGATCCTTGTAGTGTATAGGGAAACAATCTGACTACCACATCTTCTTCAATCACTCCTTTCAAATTGACTGACAACATAAAATTATTTATGTGTTCTTCTGCTGACGTTCCAGCATCTGGACTGAATTTTGGGAGCCATTTTTCTGGATAATCGGGTAACGGGTGTAAAGGCGCAGGCATGGTGACTGCACCAGGATTTCTCCATGGTCTTTGAGCCATTTTAGGAGTACCAGCAATTTCCTGTGGTGTTCCAGGTGCTTGAGGGGGAGGTGGAAGTAAATACTGAAAAAATTGTGATGTTTGAGATGATGTCCCTTCGTCAACAACGATATGTAGTGGTGAAGTGGGTGTTTGACTTTACACAGGTGATGATGAAATGGAAGATGATGGAGAAAAGGTTTCGCTACCAAAACCTTCAGCGGTCTTTTTAATCCTTTTCCTTTCGGGTAAAGCGAACTCAGGTGGTTCAATACCTAGTTTTCCACTTTGGAGTCTCGTAAGGTGAGGGGGTAAGTGGAATTGCGAAGTCTGACTGCCTTGTGATACTTCAGACCTAGGAGGTGAAATTGATAAGCCTTGAAGTTTCTAGATGATGGATTGAACTTCAGGGGACTCCGGACTTAATTGTTCTGAAGTATGATGTAATTGAGCAGTAGTGGCTGATTCTTCCTCGTCTCGTCTGGATGCTGGTGATTCAGAATGCGAACGAGATGTCTGAGGAGAGGTGGAGGGTGAATTAATCTTTGAATGGTTTGTAGGTGTTGGCTTACTCACCATTCATAGCGGATGCCCTCCTTCTAGTGCCAGAAATGTTGATGCCTCGAAAATCGCTGCAACGACATTGGGGGATAACCACCTGGTCCGGACCTTAGTACAGCTCCTTTTTCGTTTGGGATGGTGGCTCCGACTGGATATAACGGGACCAGTTTCCCGATAATGAATAAAAGGGATGGATGAGTGATGAGTTGTCTGTTTTAATGATAGGGAGATAGCTTATTCTATTAACAAAAATAAGAAAACTAATACTAATCTCGGGAACAACTTATTCATTTGAAATGCAGCATTTAATAATCCTTATCTATTTAACAGACATATAGATGACTCTGTAAAATAAAAACAGATATTTAATCATTTAAAGATTACTTCATATGAATAGTCAAACGAAGCGATTAACACAAATTACTGCATTCATCATTTATATCATCGATACATATATGATTTAAAGAAAAGCATTCTATAAACAGCCAATAGTGGGAAGCATAAAGGACACAGTTAAAACACATATATATAAGCGATAATAGCGAGAGCGATTAAATGAGAATTCACATAACAAGAATGAGTTTAGACACAGATAATAGTACCATATGAGCTACTAGTCAATCCCGAATATCAATCGCTATTTGAAATTCTTCCTTCAACACAGAAATGCTTTCAAACAAAGACAGTAGTGCACAATTTGTATAAAAGCCTTCCTTATCAAAATCAGAATAATTGGTCCAGTTTCAACAAAGAATATCCCTGAAGTACAATAGTGCAACTTCAAGGTTTAAGTCATATACAAAACTTTACGACCCTTTCTAAATGCATGAAAGGTTCTATAAATACTACTAAGCTAAAAAAATCTATGAAACAAAATCCTACTAAATTGGCATCAATAAATGCTATCTATCTCCTTGGGGGCAATCTGGCAGTCGGTGATGTGAATTATGACTCAGGCTGCTTGCCTTTAAACCTGAGCTAGCTTATCGCAAGCATTGGCTCCACTTCGGGTGGTTTGTTGAGGCGCAAGCTAAGTTGGGCAGCAAAGGTGGCATACTGAATATCGGGTATGATATACCCGATAGCATCTGTGAGGCATTTTAAGGCGGCTCTCTAGCTGTGCGGCTTCACTAAGAAGAACCAATAGGCATCCATGTCAAACTGTTGATCCCCGCGATTAACCTTCCATTTTTCTCCAGCTCTGGGTAGCATGAATGCTCCAACATCTTTGTCGTTGTTAATTGGCCTGGAGTACATTGAGAAATCATGTTAGACAAGTAAAGAGTATTATTTACCAATTCAACCAAATTACTAGTGGTTGCCTTGCATCTTAAAATCGCTCTTTCTGCCTTCATTAACTGTGATTTCCATTCTGTGAATAATATTTCCTCGTGTGATTCCAGAATTCTTGGTAGGTTAGCTGCGTGGCCCTGATCGAAATGTTGCCATTCCAGAAAATTTGTCAATGTTTCTTCAGCTTGATCAAAATCTGTCCTTGCCTTTTCTACTTTTTCACTTATGGCTGCCACTAAGTCGCACAATGGCTCTGCCTGGGTGATTTGCTGACATAGGAGCTTCATTTGATTTATCAATGCTTTATTTAATTGAAACGACTCTGCTTTAAACTCATCTACCTGAGGGAGCTTTTTCATTTGGTCAATTTGAGCTGATAATTGAGCGATTTTCTCACCTTTGCATTTTATCATTCCCTCAGTTGATATTTTTAATTGCGCCAATGCTGCGATAGCTCCTTTTGCTTTTGGATTGCGCTTTCATCAATCCTCTGTTTTTCTTCTTGCAATTGCTTAGTCAGCTGATTATTATTTTGTTGTTGTACTAGCAATTGCTGCTCTGCCTACTCTCCCTTCTACTGCGCTTCTGATAATTGAGCCTGTAGCGAAAAGATGTCTTCATCTTTCGCCTTTAATAGACTGCTCACCTCTGATGCTTTATCTATTGTTTCCACCGAATATGCTCCAACGTATTGCGATAGCTTTGTCAAGTCATCGGAGGGATCAAATTCTTCCTTCCATACTACATTGCCCGTTACTGTTAATTCAGGGAATAAAGAAGGTTGATCAGCCCTTCTCCTCTTCCTCTGTCGTTTCACAACAGCTTTATACTTAGGGCTGTAGAAGACATCGAAGGGAGGAATCTCTTCTATCTGTAAAATGATTTCGCCCGATGGATCCTTAGGAATTATTTTCGTTTCCTTTAATTTGGGTGGGTCGTTGGTTTCACCCGAAACTTGTTTTGATGTCGCTTCCTGTGTGTCGCCCTATTTTGAAACCTCCTCATCTTTAGAGAATTCTAGATTGCCGATGATTGAATTGAATTGCTGCCATTCCTGGAGCAATTTCGGATCAATCTGTGTATCATCATTAAATTTTGAACTGCTCTCTTCTTGAGTTTTCGCCTGGGTTTCTTCCTGTCTCTGCAAGTTTGCCTGGGTTTCTTCCTGCCTGTGGTCATGCACTTCCTCCTGTTGCTTTGATGTAATAGGAGGTTCTTTATGACATTGCTGCTCAAGCTCGCTTGATTTTGTTGTTGTTGGAGTAGTCGCTAACAGGTCTAGAGGCAGAGTTTGCAACCTCTGCTCTCTAATTCTGTTAAATTCGACTAGCCCCTCATCGTTGTATTCATTTATGGCGAGCGATTTAACTTGATATAGCGACTCGGCCGATGCGAACAAATCCTCAAATTTGTCTTCTTTGTGCTCGAACTTGGCCAATTTGGCCTGGTCGAGTGCATTGTAGGTGATTTTTCTCGGATCGAATCGCCTGCTTGGTAGAGTTGCTAGGGTCAGCGAATTTATTTTCTCAGATTCCTTCTCTGCATGTTTGAGATCATGCAGAGTGTAAATACCAATTCGCAAAGGAAAGGAGGGCCAGACATGCTTCTTTGCTTTTTTCAGGGTCTGAGTAATCCCATCGGTGTTGATCTGATAGGCTACTTCCCTGGCAAGTAGTTTATCGGGGATGTATAGAGGAAGCACATGGGGCTTGGCTTGACTGCCAAAAACTCTAATATAGATGAACTTTTCTTCTCCAAACCAACTCCCTACGGCAGTTAAATCCACCCCCACTTGGTCAGAAATATTCGGGGCACGCTTATTGAAAATGGAATAATGAATAGGCAACATGAAACCGTTGCATATTTGATACAAGTGGTGTTTGTAGTTGGTCTTCCACAACTTTTGATGATATATGTGGACGGGTGCGGGGTCTTGCGACGTCCACCTCCATCCGAGCACAGGAAATTCAGAATTAAACATAAAACATCTAATACATAGGCACTGTAGTAAAATGGCGGAATGAACCTCTCAGTGACGCGAGAGTTAAATCTGAAATTAAGAATGGCAGTTGCTAGCTTATCGGATAGTATATCCGCCCAATCCAATATTTCGCCACTACACGCCGCCTCCATTAAGGGGACCATTTCTATGGTAAAATTGGCGGAATCATGTAGTCCCCATAGTCTGCACATCATAGTCCCAGCATAGCAATAAGGAGAGCATAGATAATCGAATGAGTACTTACCCGAGGATTCGTGCTTGTGCTTTGCCGGATTTTGTCTCCAACCTCGAATTGGTTCAGACTCAGTCTCATTTTCTGCTCGGAATTTCTCTAGGAATGTCATGTTATACTTCTTCTCCTCCGCCAGAAAAAGGTACATTTTCCTTAGATCCTCGGGTCGAAAAGAACCAAAAATCCTCCCATCTATAGTGCTGAAATTTCTATCGGTAATTGGGATTTCTTAAATCGCCCATCTTACCACATCTGTATATGGGAGAATTTGCTCCCGGGCCGCATTCTATGAAGAAAGGAGTTCGCTAAATCACTCAGGTTAGCCTCGGATTTACTGGTGTTGTTGGCAGAAACTGGTATCCCTGTCACCATCGGGTCTTCAACTTCAATTAAGTTATATGTGCCTTGCCAAGTAGCTCTCATAAGTCCCAGGCACGTAGTGTCCGATATAAGGACTTTCTTTTTATTGCCTAGATCAACGACGGGTTGTCCTGCGGCCGGCGAAGTGGAAGGCATTGTTGTCTTCTTGGACTTCTTTCCCATTCCGCTCAAATCTGTTTCTGTGGGAGAATTCTGCACAGAGAGAACGATAGTGGTAATATAGGAAACAATAACATAAATTGAATAGACTGAGATATATATATATATATATATATATATATATAGATATATATATATATATATATATATAGATATATATATAATATATATATAATATATATATATATATATATATTATATATATATATATATATATATACATATATATATATATATACATATATATATATATATTTATATATAATATATAGTATATATATATATATATATATATATATATATATTGATAAATTCATGGTGATCGATTGACTTAAGATGGCTTTGAATCAAATCTGTAAATAGATCGCAAGCTTGCTGTTTTCATTAAATGACTGTTAAGGCCTGTCAATCTCATCAATACCAGTCATTTCGATTAATGGCCGAATGATTTATTTGAAGCGTGCCTTGGGCGTTTTGGAGGTTGAGCGCGGATGAGCGGCTTTTCGAACGATAGTGCCTTAATTACGAATAAATCGTATTAAACTGCCTTAATGGTTTTCTTTGAAAACTGCGCTTTTGCCGCTATTGCAATCGAGCGTCGGGGAAAATCATAAGTCATTGTTTTGGTTTCATTTGGAATCCCAGATCGCCGATAGCGATATCGCATCGCGTCGGGAGTAGCGAGTGGGGCGGTTAAGAAGGCGTGCATAGTCAATCGCCAATTGCCGATAGCGATATCGCATCGCATTGGGGCAAGAGGGAGCTTATTTGCGCTAATTCATTATCGCCGATTGTCGATCACCGATATCGCATCACATCGGAGAAAGAGGGAGCTTATTTGTGTCAATTCTATTATTGTCGATATCCGATAGCGATTTCACATCAGAATAAACCAATATGTGCTCAAGTTGTGTTCCCTTTGTCATTGCGATATGCGATCTTGCGATCGCTTTATCGCAATGACAAAAGATTAATCGTTTTACGTTAAGGTTTTTTGATTGGTTTACCAAAAAGGCTTTTTGGTAATGTTTTCTTTTATTTCTTCGGGCCTTTTAGAATAGAACTTAAATTGATACCAATTAAAAACAGAATTGAGAAGGGACCCATTTCATATTATGGGTTTTGAGATAATATTGATATGAAATGGGGGGTTCTTGTAGGGTACAACAAGGCACAACAATAACAATAGTGGGCTCCTATGGGGGAACTATGGGGCACAACAATGACCATATGAGGGATAGATGGGCACAACAATAAAAACAGGGGGCTACAATAAAAATAAAAATAAGGGGGATACATTATTATGATAGGGACCTAACATGCCCTTCTCCTTCAAAAAAGTGGTGTCCTCAATGTTTGATTAGTTTTGGATGCCTATGTATAAAATTATCATCCTCCCATGTGGAATCTTCAGTGGGTAAGTTCTTTCAGTTAATGAGATACTCTGATATTAATCGATTTTGTAGCTGTTGGGTTCTTGTTTCTTTGACTACTTTAGGCTAAAATATGATTTTTCCTTCTTCATCAAGTTCTGGTAACATTGTCTGAACTAGAAGCTTGTCATTGGTAACCTTGTTTAAGCATGAAACATTGAAAACTAGGTGTATTCAGGAAGATGCATGCAACAACAATTTTATGTCATAGTACCAATCTTTTCCAACACCTTGTAAGGACCATATTACTTGGTTGTAATTTGTTATTCTTCTTAGATTGTTCGAGGGGAATTTGTTTTTATGGTTGTAGCCATAAAAATACCCAGTCTCCTACATCGAAACTTCTTTCATTGTGATGTTTATCTTCCTGTTGTTTCATTCAATTTTGTGCTAGAGTGATGTTATCCTTTAATACTTGGAGAGCATATGTTGATGCTCGATGTGATCTTCCATTTCTTGAACCTTAGAATTTTCTATTAAACATGATGTGATGGATGGTGGATGATATGCATAAAGTGCCATAAATGAGATCATTTTTGTTGCAGTGCGGAAGGAAGTTTTATACTACCATTCAGCTAGAGGTAACCACTTGACCCATTGTGTTTTTTTATTAGATACAAATAAACAAAGATATATTTCCAAACATTTTTTCACTTGTAATAGCCCTGGTGAAAATTCCATGTAATAAAGTTAAAAACAGTAACCATGGTTGATGGGACACTTATTCGAAGTTGAAACTGTTGGGCAAGACATCCTAGGGTGTGTTCCTTTGGTTGTTCATGGCTAAGGAAATTGACAAAGGAAATGACCAAGGCTTTGGGAAGGTGAAATGACATTTTTGGCACAATTATTTATGAAAATAATGGAAATTAGGAAAAAAAGGAGCTGAAAGGTCACAAGTTGCATGCGAGGAGGAAAATGAAAGAAAATAATGGCCTCATTCATAAAAAGGCTTCTGAGGATCAGTTGGTAACCTTTTGTCAGTTTCAGTTTGGAGCTCTCTCATTATTATCTCTCTCTCTCTCTCACCCTTAGACACTTAGAGTTTCTTGGAGCACTTTGGAATTAGAGCAAGAAAGGAAAAGAAGGCAAGAGAAAGCAAATATCGAGTATGGAAAGGAAATATGTAGAAACTATAGTAGGATTCATTGGTATGAGCTTGCATGTGTATTTTCCTTGCTATATTTGGCATGAATGGGATTACATGTGTTTCTTTTCTACCATGGCATGGGTTTTTGCAAGTGTGATAGTATTTTTAGCCTAGCCTTTCCATTTCCTGATAGCTTTGATGAGTTGGGTTCTCTCATATGGTTTATGTGGGATGGATGGATTGTATTTGAAGCTGAGTGTGGTGGATCTCTGAATTGATAAACATATGGTCTAGTAGTCCCTGAACCAGACTGAGGATCACGAAGCCACCTGTCTATTAACCCCTAAACCAAACTTTGGGTTGTGATATAGCCATATTGTGTGCTTCAGTGGGCCTAGGAATCCTTGCCGGTGAATGTCTAGATATACAGTAAATCCAAGAGGTGGATTTTCTCTCTGTTGGGCCTAGTGATCTCGGGATGGGATGCACAGTAAATCCCAAAGAGCATGTCTCAGCGTAGGGCCTATTGATCCCTGGATTGGAACGTGGATGCATGATAAAGCCTGAGAGACTAGGAGGCACTCAAATTCCTCACGGTGTAGGCAGAGAACTCCGGTGGCATCCATGTTAATTGGTGTATTATTTAGTTTGTTCTGTGAGTCCCACATTCATGCTTGGAATATGACACAGGGGTGATTGGTTGAAGCGAGACTTGGCTCAACTAATATATGGTTGGGTGGAACGTGGTAGTCCCATCTCTAGTTGATTCATTGCATTCATTAACGAGAAATTCATTCCCTTGATTTTCATGTGTAAATGTAGTAATCTATATGTGGATCTTGATGGTTGATATGTTTATGGTATTTCTATTCCCATTATACTGGTTATATGCATGTTTTATGACAGCAACTATGTATGCCTCTCAACATGTCTTTACTTGCATATGAATGGATAGTGTGTCTATGACCTAATAGAGGATAATGCAGAAATTGAAATGAGGGAACAATGGTTAATAACAATTCTTAGATAAGTATGAGATCCATACACTTAATTATGTTGTTCACACTTGTAGGTTACATGTTGATGATGCATTTGATGAAATGTCTGGCATGGATAGTAGGGGTCTGGTTATGGTCTTGTTTAGTTTATTTATTTTGCATCATTGTTTCCTTATATTTTTACTGATTCTAAGCTATCACTCCATTCTAGGCAATGGCCCAGGCTTTGGGCTTGAAATCGTGGCTTAAATCTTGGGGTTGATAGCACAAAATGGACAATTTTGGTCCTTTTTCACTGGCAGGAAAGTTTGTTAGGGTGATTTTGGGTTGTTGGTCGCTCCCTTGCCCATAGCATGAGAGCGACTATGGCCTAAGAGATCCAGAACAGTAGTGGCACTCAAGAACATGCTGTCTAAGTGGATGAATTGTCTCGTAAGGGTTTTGTTAATGATGTTGGATGATTGTGTGTGATGTTTCATTTATTCCACTTCCTTATCGTCAAATAGTAGGTTGAGTCTAATCATAGTAGCCTCTTGTGTCATGTTTACCCCGGTTGGCATGGTTACTTGGGTTGTTGTGTGAGGAGGGTGTCATAGAGTGGTATGGGAGCATGGCTCAACTCTCTAACTGGATGGTTGGTGTGTGTTAGTCATTCATGCATGTTAGTTGCATGTGTGTCTCTTACACTTGAATTTCATGTTCTTGTTGCACTTGCTTGATGATTGATTAGTTTGTAGTATGGTGGACATGGAGAAGTTGATATTGATCTTTCGCAATGTATTTGTCATGAGTATGTGACTGGTTGCATATGGTTACATGTCACTTACATGTGGATTTTATGTCGCCTACTTACATCCTTGTATGCTAGGTTACATTCTTGAATATTTGATTACATGTATCAGTCTTGTATGTTGATTACAAGAACTGATCGCTTATGTTCGACTACATGCATTTATGCATATGTGTAGTTAGTTAGGAATTGAGTATGCATGTTGTTGGTTGCATGTGGAAAAGTGTACAATGGAGTAATGGTTGTTGTCATGCATGAGCTCATAGCATGCATTGTTGATATGGCCTTGTATTAATCACTGTACCCTAACTAGAGTAATGATTATGTGTTGATACATTTATTTGTGTATATCTATGTGATGTTATGATTATGTTATACATGTATCATGCTGATTTTTCAATCTTCTAGACAAGGTATGCTCTTTAAGTTATACTAAGGTACATCGATTTATTTTGATTTGGTTTGCCTGACATATGCATTGCAGGAAGAAATATCAAATGGCTAGCAAGATCGTCGACTAAAAAGACTCTCCCTATGAATCCAAAGAGCAGTATGGTGTTGGAAATCTTTCTAATTTGGTAGTTACAATGAGGAGATTAAAGGAAGAGATAAGGAGTTGTAAGGAAAATAACGACTAGATCATATAGGAACAAGAGAAGTAAGCAGAGGTTATTGCTATACTTCTTCAGAGTTTGTCAGAATCGCAGTGACAAGGGCTAGTTCATATTAGCCATGGACATGAGGATAGAACTAATGGGGCATATGGCAACTGGTCTCTTGGTAGGCACAGGTCGGATAGATTTGATACCGTGAGAGATGGTAGGTTTTTGGGCACTCCGGATAGGAGCGGTGAAGAGTATAGATACTATTCTAGTTCTAGTTCTGATAGACATCATGATCGACATCGCTATCATCCTTATAGGAGGAATGATGGGTGATATTTTTCGGATGAATACAAGAAAGAAAAACCACCTACTTTGATGGAGATGTGAAGAAATCAGAAGAGGTAGAGGCTTGGACACTTCGTATGAACAAATCCTTTGAGTTTCATGAGTAGACATATAACCTGAAGGCCAAACTAACTATTTTCAGTCTGAGCGGTAAACTAGACATTTGGTGGGAAGATGTTAAGAAGGTTAAAGACATCAAGATAGATGACTTGAGATGGCGAGAATTCAAGACAATTTTAAGGAAGAAATACTTGTCAGAAAGATATTACGATAGTAAGGCTAAGGAATTTATGAGACAAAGATGGGATGAATGACAGAGGAAGGGTATACGACCAAGTTTCTAGAGCTATTGAGGTATGTACCATATCTTATCAATGAGAGGGATAAAGTTCATAGATTTGTTAATGGCTCTCCATTATCATTTAGAGATCATATTGAGTATGATTAGTGTCGGTCACTCGGGGAAGTCATTGGGAAATTGAAGCATTTATATGAACAACCAAAGCGTAAGAATGAATCTTAGCATGGATGGAAGGGAAAATATTAAGGTAGAGGTAAATGAAAACCAAAGAGAGCATGGCCTCAGAACGGAGATGGGAAAGAAAATGTGGCACTGCAAAAGAGATTTAATGCAGCTAGAGAGGGACATGGGTCACAACAACGACAACATCAGCATAGAGGTGAGGTCACTGGTCGGTTGGAGTGTCGGAAACATGGTGAGGAACACCTTAGGAGATATTTTCCGTAGCATTAGAGAGGAAGGCCTAAGATATATAGTGCACAAGAGGTGCACACTATTTGGGATGTTGGTCAGAGTATTCCACGTATCTATGCAGTAGTGGACAATAGCCAGGAAGAAAACCATTCATCTATCATTGAGATGGACGATAAGATTTGTGATCAAGTTATTTCTATTTTAAATGACCCTGGATCTAATTATAGTTAGGTTATTCCTCAATTGGTGGATAATTGTGGTTTGAGTAAGGAATTCCTTGTATAGTCTTGGTTAGTGCAGTTGGTTATAGGTACAAAAAAGCGAATTCATCATTGGGTAAGAGCTTACGCATTTGATTTGAATGGTATGCCTACAACTACACATTTAAATATATTACCATTTGGATCATAAAGTATGTTGCTTGGAATGGATTGGTTGTATCTTCATAGAACCAAGTAATACTATTATGACAACGTTATTAAGTGTGTTGATGACAATGGGGAACTAAGAGTCTTAGAGCGTAAGAAGAAAGCCACATCAGTTAGGATGGTGATAGCTATGCAAGCAAAGCATAGCTGAAGGAAGGGGTGAAAGTTATTTGCAGTACACATTTCTAGTGATAATGGTACGGAGGATGAGGATGCAGATGTGTTGAATAGGTACGTAGTTTTCCAACAGTTTCAAGATGTAGTTTTTGAGGATATTATAGAGTTTCCACCTCACAAGGAGGTAGAATTTTATATTGAGTTAGTGCTGGAGGCGACCCCAGCATAAAAATCACCCTACAGGATGAACAAACCTAAGTTGGTTGAGCTGAAGTTGCAATTGAAGGAAATGTTAGACAAGGGATACATTAGGCCATGTGTATCAGCTTGGGGCACACCGGTATTGTTTGTGAAGAAGAAATATGGTACTCTTATATTATGCATTGACTATAGGAAGTTGAATAAAGAAACCATCAAGAAGAGGTACCCATTACTGAGGATTGATGACTTGTTCGATCAGCTAAGGGAAGCATCAATGTTCTCGAAGATTGATCTAAGATCCAGATACCATTAGGTATGCATCAAACAGGAGGACATTTACAACACTTCCTTCATGATGAGGTATGGGCATTTTGAGTTTGTTGTTGTTCGATTTGGCTTAACTAATGCTCCAGCTACATTCTTGTGTTTGACGAATATCATGTTGCGTCCATATTTGGATAAGTTTTTTATTATGTTCATTGATGATATACTAGTATATTCTAAAAATGAGAAAGAGCATGTCAAGCATTTAGCAACAGTGTTAGGGTTGTTGAGAGAGCATCAATTGTATGCTAAGCTCAACAACAATTATAGTTTCTTTCAGACTAAGGTACATTACTTGGGGCATGTTTTCTCCAAGGAGGGCATTGTAGTAGATCCAGAGAATATAAGAGCCATCATGGAATGGGTAGCTTCTAAGAGCATGGATGAGGTGAGATCTTTCATGGGTTTGATAGGCTATTATCGGCGGTTCACCAAAAAATTCTCAGATATTACATATCCTATCACATCATTGCAGATGAAAGGTAATAAGTTTCAACGGAAAGAGGAGTGTCAGGCTAGATTTGAGTAGTTTAAGCAGTTGTTGACACATGCACCAGTGGTATCTTATGAGTCTTAGAAAATAAACGAGCATTAGAAGAACTACCCAACACATGATCTTTAGTTAGCAACGATCATACATGCATTGAATATGTGGAGACACGATCATCTTAGCAGGAGGTTTGTACTTATGAGTGATCATATTAGGTTGAGGTATTTGTTTGACCAGCCAAATATGAATGCCAGGTAGGCTAGATGGTTGGCCACAATTAGCGAGTTTAGTTTTGAGATAAGGTACATCAGAGGTAAAGATAACAAGGTGGAGGATGCTCTCAGTAGACGGGTACAAGTACATCACTTGGTAGCTATGAGCTCCTATGGGATAGACTTACAGGATAGGATCCTATAGACCGGTCAACAAGATGTTAGGAATGTGAAAATTGTGCATAGGTTGTAGCAGGGTATTGCTACAGGTACGGGTGCAGCTATAGTATAGGTATGGATAAATTTACAGGTGTAGGTAAAGGTAGAGGTGCAGGTGCACAGGATGTGGATTATTGTCTTATAGTAGATGGATTGGTCAGGTTCTGAGACAAGATATATGTACCGAATAACAGTGATCTCAAGAAGGTCAGATTGAGGGAGTTTCATGTGAAACCTTATTCAGGTCACTCAGGTTATCAGAAGATGCTGACAGTGGTGAAGATATTTTACTATTGGTTGGATTTGAAGAGGGATGTCGCATATTTTGTGGCAAGGTGTTTAGATTGTTAGCGAGTGAAAGAAAAGTGGAAACATCCAGTGGACTGCCACAACTGATTGCAATTCCCAAATGGAAATGTGAGGTTATTTCCATGTATTTCATCACAAGGTTGATGAGGATAATGAAATAGCATGATTCGATCATGGTCACTAGACAGGTTAACAAAGGTTGAACACTTCATTTCGATGAAGTATATGTTCTCATCTAGTGATGTGGCACATGTATTCATCAGAGATTTGGTTAGGCTGCATGGTGTTCCAAAGAAGATTGTGTTAGACAGGGATGTGAAATTCACTTCCATGTTTTGGAAGGAGTTATTTGCAGGTTTGGGCACAAATTTTGCCTTCATTACAACTTATCGTCTGCAGACAAATGGACAGATAAAGATGGTCAATGGATATTGGAGGACATGTTAAGGATGCATGTGATGCATTAGCAGTGAAAGCGGGAAGAGTACCCCCTTTGTTAGAGTTCACTTACAACAACAATTATCAGGAATCATTGAGGATGAGTCCTTTTGAGGAATTGTATGGGAAGAGTTGCAACAATCCCATTAATTAGAGTGATCTGGTTAGTAGGGTATTGATTGGTCCAGATCTGTTGGCAGACATGGAACAATAAATGTAGGTGATTAGGAAGAATCTAAAGGTAGGACATGATAGGTAGAAGAGTTATGCAAATAGGAAAAAGTTTTTCAAGGAATTTGATGTTAGGGAACAGGTGTGCTTGCACATCAAACTGAAGAAGAGATCCTTGTGGATTGGATCATGTGTCAAGATGGCACCACAGTTTAGAGGAATCTTCAGTATCATTAAGAGGATTGGTCTAGTAGCTTGTTGACTTGCACTGCCTTTGACAGTGAATGTCTGTGATGTTTTCCATGTATCTTTTCTTAAGAAGTATGTTAATAATGTTAATCATGTGATTGACTCGTCTATATTGTAGGTGAAACCAGATGGAGAATTCCAACCGAAGCCTCAATGTATGTTGCAGAAAATGGTGCTTATGCTCTTGAACTGAGCAATTGAGCAAGTTAAAGTGCAGTGGAAGCACTTTGGGCCCGATGAAGCTACATGGGAGATAGCAGATCAGATGTTGGCTATGTATCCTTCCTTATTTTCCAGTTGAGGCAAACCAACCTCGATATGGTGGTTTGGTATATGTTTTATGGTGTTTTTGTATATTCTTTATGGTGGTTTAGTATATGCTTTGATATGGTGTTTTTGTATGTGCTTATATATGGTATTTAGTATATGTTTTGATATACAGTTTAGTATATGTTTTGATATATATAATTTTGTGATATTTCTCTATGTACATATGTGAATGGATATAAATACCATAATGAGCTATGTTATTAAGCTCCACTATATGGTATGGGTGTTATGTCATTATGATTATGTTTTCATGTTACTATTCTATCATGTGGTTATATTATCATGATGTTATGATGTCATGTGGGTTGGTACTTAGCGGGATGATCATCGTAAATACCATAATGAGTTGTGCTAAGAAGCTCCACTATGCGGTATGTTATCAAATTTTCATGATGTTTTGTTTTTAGAAAATCTTTCATTGTAAATACTACATTGAGCTCTGTTATAAAACTCAATGAGAATTATGTCTTGCTTTAGCGGTTTGCTAAGGTATATATGTGATTGAACACTAAGGATGGTGTCCCCAAAGGGGGATGGTTATGAAACAACCCTGGTGAGAATTCCATGTGATAAAAGTTAAAAATAATAACCAAGGTTGATGGGACACTTATTCCGAGCTGAATGTTGGGTAAGACATCCTAGGCAGTGTTAATTGGGTTGTTTATGGCTAAGGAAATTGGAAAAGGCAATCGCTAAGGATTTGGGAAGGGAAAATGGAAATTTTGGCACAATTATTTATGAAAATAATGGAAATTAGGAGAAAAAGGAGGTGAAATTTCACAGGTTGCATGAGAGGAGAAAAATGAAGGGAAATAATGGAAAATGAAGAAAATAGAGGCCTCATTCATAAAAAGGCTTTTGAGGATCAGTTGGTGACCTTTTTTCAGTTGAGTTTTGGAGCTCTCTCATTACTCTCTCTCTCTCACACACACACACCCTTAAACACTTAGAGTTTCCTGGAGCACTTTGGCATCAGAGCAAGAAAGGAAAATAAGGAAAGAGAAAGAAAAGATAAAGTAGGGAAAGGTAGGATCAACCAGCTACAACTAGCTTCATTGCAAGTATCAACTTGCATGTGTATTTTCCTTGCTATATTTGGAATGCATGGGATTGCATGTGTTTATTTTCTACCATACCATGGGTTTTTCCAGGTATGAAAGCATTTTCAGTCAATCCTTGCCATTTCCTGATAACTTTGATGAGATGGGTTCTCTCATAAGGTTTATGTGGGATGGTCAGATTGGATTCAAGGTTGAGTGGGTTGTATATACAAATTGACAAACACATGGTCTAGTGGTCCTTGAACTAGACTAAGGATCACAAATCCACTGGCCTAGTAACCCATGAAATAGATTTTCTGTTGCAGTAAAGACAGATTGTGTGCCTTGGTGAGCCTAGTAATCCTTGCTGGTGAATGGCAGGATATACAATAAAGCCAAGAGGTGGATTTTCTCTTTGTTGGGCCTAGTGATCTAGGGATGGGATGCATGATAAAACCTGAAGAATATTTCTCAGTGTAGGGCATAGTTATCCCTAGATCAGACTGTGGATGCACGGTAAAGCCTAAGAGACTAGGAGGCACTCAAATTCCTCACAATGTAGGCAGAGAAATCCATGTTGATTGGTTTTTCTTTGGTGTGTTCTATGAGTCCCACATTCATGCTTGGAATATGGAACAAGGGTGATTGGTTGAAGAGAGAATTTGCTCAGCCAATCTATGGTTGGGTGGAATGTGGTAGTCCCATCTCTGGTTGGTTAATTGCATCCATTAACGAGAAATTCATTCCATTGATTTTCATGTGAAAATGTATTTATCTATATGTTGATCTTGATGGTTGATATGTTTATGGTATTTATGTTCCTATTATGCTGGTTATATGCATGTTTTATGACAACAAATATGTATTGATATCATCATGTTTTTACTTGGATATGAATGCATAATGTTTCTATGACCTAATAGAGAATAATGTAGCAATTAACATGTGGGAAGAATGGTTAATAACGATTCTTAGATAAGTATGAGATTTCTACACTTAATGATGTTGGCTACACCTTCAGGTTACATCTTGATGATGTGTTTGACGAAATTCATTTCATGGCTAGTAGGGGTCTAGTTATGGACTTGTTTAGTTTATTTCTTTTGCATCATTTCTTTCCTATATTTTTACTAATTCTAAGTTATCACTCCATTCTGGGCAGCGACCTGGGCTCTAGGCTTGAAAAATTGGCTTAAATCTCAAGGTCGCTAGCACAAAACTGGAAATTGTGGTCCCTGGGCTCTCACAAGCAAGCTTGTGGGAGCTACTTCAGGTTGTTGGTGGCTCCCTTTCCCATAGCATGAGAGCGACTATGGCCTAACAGATCCAGAACAGTAGTTGGACCTAGGGATAAGCTATCTAAGTTGTTGACTTGTCTCCTTAGGGTTCTGTTAATGATGTTGGATGATTCTGTGTGATGTTTTGTTGATTCCACTTCCTTAAGGTCACATAAGAGGTTGAATCTAATCATAGTATCCTCTCATCTCATGTATATCCTAGTTGGCATTGTTACTTGGGTGGATGTGTTATCGGGAATAGTGCCCACTCGGATGTTTCTATTCCCACTAAGACTGGTAGCTATCTTAGAAACAAACAAGTAAAGTCTATTTTTTCTTTCCTTTATGAAAATAGAAAAGAGGAGAACCAAGGAGACCAACCTTAGTCTTGCGCTTGATTTCCTCTCCTTCCTGATAGAGCTTTGCCGCTTCTTCTTCGTCTGCCCAGCTTCAAAGAGCACCTGTGGAATCACAGCAACATACTACTATCGAAGAAACAAAGATCTATATTCATAAATAACACAGGACCAGATGTGTGTTAACCGTACAAATGCATATATAAGTAAACATACAAGAATATGGAGGCAAACTTGAATAGTTTTATTAAGATGAAAAGTAGCAAGAGGATTACAGCCATATGTTCTGACCCAACATCATCCTCCATCTAGAAAGCCCTTCTTCACCTCAATTAAAGCTTAGATCACCCAACACTATGAATGTACACCAAAAAACTAACAACACTTCTCTATAAGATACAAAATTCCAGCCTCTGGATCTCTGTGATGAGGGATCCATATATAGATGATTATAAGGAGGTGAGTCATCTTCTGGGGTCTTGATTAGTGTCTTCTCTCTGATAGTTCTTGCTTCCACGTGGAGAATGATGATCTCTTACTCATCCATGGGCGAAAATAGAAAGGCAAGTGTCAGAGGGGAAGCTTCTGGAAGATTCCATGATATTCCACCTCGCATTTTGTCCCTGCCATTTGTCCATTCCCAACCATCGCACCCTATAGAGGAGAAATTTAGTATGCATCACACCTTGTACACTGGGAAGGTGATATGCATCGCACCCTCTGCATTGGGTTTTCAGTATGGTCCAGTTTTGACCATTTATGAGTAGTTTTTAGTGGAGAACTTTTGGGAGATGATGTAATCAGTTGACCTTGTTCCTTTAGGTAGTGAAGCAACACTTTTAGGGACTTAGGAGCCCTCAGTTTATGGGCGTTTATGATTGGGGTTGAAGTGCCCAAAAATGTATATAACAGTTGCCCCCTAAAGCATGAGGTCGTTAATCTTTTAGATGTTGGGTGAAATGCTTTACTATGAGGATCCGAAGTTTTTTCGAGCTGGGAGGCGACCTGTAATAAGATACAATACAATACATTATTTTGACAACATTTTTTCATGATCTAGCTGAGGCAGGCATTCCCATGTTTGGATTTATAAATTCATTTTCATGTACATAAGACAGGCAATCGTCTGTGTGGAAGACTGATGATTTGGACTCATCATCCTTTGATTTGGATGATCATATGTTCGTCAATGATGTACACTTGATGTCTTTATATTCCTGAATATATCGCACCTCGGATGGATGAAACTAGATTTTGGGTCTTCAAAACGCGTTCAATCTTCACTCAGAGTACAAGTCGATCCATGTGAAAAATGTTCTGGAGTCGAACATGGAAAGACATCACCTGATTACTAGCCAATGATGTAAGCTTGGAATATGGAACAAGGGTGATTGGTTGAAGAGAGACTTTGCTCAGCCAATCTATAGTTGGGTGGAATGTGGTAGTCCCATCTCTGGTTGGTTAATTGCATCCATTAACGAGAAATTCATTCCATTGATTTTCATGTGAAAATGTATTTATCTATATGTTGATCTTGATGGTTGATATGTTTATGGTATTTATGTTCCTATTATGCTGGTTATATGCATGTTTTATGACAACAACTATGTATTGATATCATCATGTTTTTACTTGGATATGAATGCATAATGTTTCTATGACCTAATAGAGAATAATGTAGCAATTAACATGTGGGAAGAATGGTTAATAACGATTCTTAGATAAGTATGAGATTTCTACACTTAATGATGTTGGCTACACCTTCAGGTTACATCTTGATGATATGTTTGACAAAATTCATTTCATGGCTAGTAGGGGTCTAGTTATGGACTTGTTTAGTTTATTTCTTTTGCATCATTTCTTTCCTATATTTTTACTAATTCTAAGTTATCACTCCATTCTGGGCAGTGACCTGGGCTCTAGGCTTGAAAAATTGGCTTAAATCTCAGGGTCGCTAGCACAAAACTGGAAATTGTGGTCCCTGGGCTCTCACAAGTAAGCTTGTGGGAGCTACTTCAGGTTGTTGGTGGCTCCCTTTCCCATAGCATGAGAGCGACTATGGCCTAACAGATCCAGAACAGTAGTTGGACCTAGGGATAAGCTATCTAAGTTGTTGACTTGTCTCCTTAGGGTTCTGTTAATGATGTTGGATGATTCTGTGTGATGTTTTGTTGATTCCACTTCCTTAAGGTCACATAAGAGGTTGAATCTAATCATAGTATCCTCTCATCTCATGTATATCCTAGTTGGCATTGTTACTTGGGTGGATGTGTTATCGGGAATAGTGCCCACTTGGATGTTGCTATTCCCACTAAGACTGGTAGCTATCTTAGAAACAAACAAGTAAAGTCTATTTTTGCTTTCCTTTATGAAAATAGAAAAGAGGAGAACCAAGGAGACCAACCTTAGTCTTGCGCTTGATTTCCTCTCCTTCCTGATAGAGCTTTGCCACTTCTTCTTCGTCTGCCCAACTTCAAAGAGCACCTATGGAATCACAGCAACATACTACTATCGAAGAAACAAAGATCTATATTCATAAATAACACAGGACCAGATGTGTGTTAACCGTACAAATTCATATATAAGTAAACATACAAGAATACGGAGGCAAACTTGAATAGTTTTATTAAGATGAAAAGTAGCAAGAGGATTACAACCATATGTTCTGACCCAACATCATCCTCCATCTAGAAAGCCCTTCTTCACCTCAAGTAAAGCTTAGATCACCCAACACTATGAATGTACACCAGAAAACCAACAACACTTCTCTATAAGATACAAAATTCCAGCCTCTGGATCTCTGTGATGAGGGATCCACATATAGATGATTATAGGGATGTGAGTAATCTTCTGGGGTCTTGATTAGTGTCCTCTCTATGATAGTTCCTGCTTCCACTTGGAGAATGATGATCTCTTACTCATCCTTGGTCGAAAACAGAGAGGCAAGTGTCAGAGGGGAAGCTTCTGGAAGATTCCATGATCTTCCACCTCGCATTTTTTCCCTGCCATTTGTCCATTCCCAACCATCGCACCCTACAGAGGAGCAATCCAGTATGCATCACACCTTGTACACTGGGAAGGTGATATGCATCACACCCTCTACACTGGGTTTTCAATATGGTCCAGTTTTGACCATTTATGAGTAGTTTTTAGTGGAGAACTTCTGGGAGATGATGTAATCAGCTGACCTTGTTCCTTTAGGTAGTGAAGCAACACTTTCAGGGACATAGGAGCCCTCAATTTATGGGCATTTATGATTGGGGTTGAAGTGCCCAAAAATGTCTATAACAGTTGCCCCCTAAAGCATGAGGTCGTTAATCTTTTAGATGTTGGGTGAAATGCTTTACTATGAGGATCCGAAGTTTTTTCGAGCTAGGAGGCGACCTATAATAAGATACAATACAATAAATTATTTTGACAACATTTTTTCATGATCTAGCTGAGGCGGGCATTCCCATGTTTCGATTTATAAATTCATTTTCATGTACATAAGACAGGCAATCGTCTGTGTGGAAGACTGATGATTTGGACTCATCATCCTTTGATTTGGATGATCATATGTTCGTCAATGATGTACACTTGATGTCTTTATATTCTTGAATATATCGCACCACGGATGGATGAAACTAGATTTTGGGTCTTCAAAACGCGTTCAATCTTCACTCAGAGTACAAGTCGATCCATGTGAAAAATGTTCTGGAGTCGAACATGGAAAGACATCACTTGATTACTAGCCAATGATGTAAGCTATTAATAGGCGCGAGAGGAATCACCAATAATAACAATGAACCTCAAGGTACTACAGTACAATTCACGTGGTGTGAAAAGGAATTGGCATTGAACACCATGTAAAATCTCTCGGTCGAAGGCCATTGATGTAAACCTGTCACCAAAAGTGAGAAACTTGCCATTGAGGCATGCAAGCTTCAAAGTACTGAAAGGGTTGTTCCTAAGTCAACTTCTTGGATAATGAGCTGATGTTGACAAGGAGTGATGCGTTGCAGGAGGGCCTTAATGAATCCCACATCAACGACATGGAACGAAGCAAATGATTTTAGAGGTGAGAACAATCTGATGATACAGGGTTCAGGGTGGCGGTCTTGAAGGAATGGAGCATGAATATATTGCAGTGGGTGAGACACAGTCGAGTTGTCTAAATGACTTCTCTTGAACATATCGGCGACACTGACAATGGATTGGTAGCGTTAACCCCAAATATGGATGGTGTGATGGACCAATGGTGATGACCAGTGAACGGAACAACCCAACCCGACATGGATGTGGAATGAAAGTGTCATGTTCAAGAGCGACTTGCCACCAATAAAGCTTTTTCAAGTTTTCTTCCCAATTTTCCCTAGTCATTGCTGACCAGTACCTCTTTATTTTTGTCAATCTTGAGGAGGATAACATATGCTTGTTCTATAATTCACCCTTCGGGTGAACCTGTCACTCTATTTTAATGAGCCTAGTGACAGTGAAACTCGTTCTCGTCCATTTGGACGAGTTTGTCGCTATTCGGTTTTAACGAGCTTAAAGACAAAGATAACTCAGTCCCTTTCAATTTTAGAGAGTCTGAAAGGAATGGAAAGGAGACTCCAACGATTATTTTTCGTCATGTAATCGCTTAAGTCCGAAAAAGCATAAAGTAATACAAAAGGGATGAATTTTCGATAGTTTTAACGAGCCGAACAAGAAAAGTGCTCGATCTTTTTGTGTAATAATCCCTCAGGTCCAAAAAGATTAAAATCTAGAGGAGGGATAACACTTCCGATTACCTTAACGAGCTGAAGAGGCCAATCGCTCGGCAATCTTTTCATATTTTATGAGTCAGTTGAAAAGAGCTTAAAGGAGACTCGTTTTTGAGGAATGAGTGATGGTTTTGGGTAGCAGCTGATTCCAGTTAAGATTTGGAATTTTCCAATCACGACAGTGTCACAAGGATGGCTAATAGAATCACACTTCGTAGATGTTCCTCGAAGGGGTAAACAATCATATGGGGGTGAATGATCGACTAAAAACAGAGTGGAGGTGATGATGAGATCACAACCAAGTCTCAAAAGCTGGCGATAAGGCATTCACAATGGTTATTTACCAGTTCATTTTTTAATGACCTTAAACGTCGGGGGAAACATTTTCTCATGAATTATGTTTATTTTTTAACAAGCTTGAACTATGCACTAAAACTACTCGTGGGGGGTTTATTTTTTAACGAGCTTGAACCCTGCGGTAACACTGCTCGCCAGTCGTATGATAAGGATGTCTCATTCAAGATGCTATTTTGAAGGGGTTTACATCTTTAAAGCTTTACCCCATTTCCTTTCTTTATGCAAGCTAGGAAACGACTAGCCTTATGGGTTTAAAGGGTTAGAGGTCCTACAAATTTAAAAAAATGAATAGTCTCTCTTCGCTTGTATGCGGAAAGGTTTGCATGCCCCCAGGTATAGCGAAAAATTTCCAGGTTACCATGAAAGTTCCATCTACGTAGCAGACAGAAAGCTTCCTTGGCATGCCTACCAAAATAGACAAAGGTGAGTGGTGCAACCACATGCCACTCAGCATAACTTTAACGAAGGTATCTCCAGCCTAATTCCATTCCTATGAGGATGGGTGTCTCAGACTAGTCATATATCCCTCGTGGAAATCCACTCTATACCCAAGGTTTTCCTGCCGAAACAGGCCAGGGTCCATGCCCCCTGGGTTTCAGTTACATCCTCCTGAATCACTCGCGCTCATCAGGTGGATGGACTGGGGATCGATGAGACATTCCTTGCATGAAAAGACCATTTAGGGATGGCATTTGACTATTTGCGATGTGTGAACCGCGAAATGACGTTTGGTCTACGAGCTTGACCATTATGCCTTCGTGCAGAAAACACATTACTCTAAAGAGTGACGAGATGATGGCTCCCATGCAATAAATATAGTCACGTCTAAGGAGTATATTATAATCAGAGGGTTCTTGAACTACCATCATGTTCATGTGAACGGTTTTCCTTCTCAAAGTAATGGGCACATTTGGAAGGATCCCTAAAGGTTGACTGGTTCCTTTGTCGAAGCCTGTCAGATTTCTCATTTTAGGCAGAAGCGATGGCGAACCAAGCACTTTTCAAGCAGTTGAGGAAAGGATACTCATAGAAGTCCCTTCATCAATGATGGTACTAGCCATAACCATTTTGTAAGCTTGTACAATGATTCTGAATGGTACACTACCTAGTAAATGGGGTTTGCCTAGTAGATTGCAGTCGAAGGAAACGACTAGGTTGCTTGGTGGTGGGACTGAATAGATGGTCGGATATGACTCTGATGAGCTTCCTTCCTACGATAAAGGAACGGGAGGACTGCCCCCAAGTTCATCGGAGTCTATGTTGATGAAAATAATTTGAACAGTGTCGTTCTCTTTCTCTTCAGTGACGGTATCATTCGAAGATGAGCACTCTGAAGGCAAAACCGGGTCAACTGTCGTCTCGGCCTTTTGACTTTCGTCTGGTATGGATTTAGAGGGTTCATGGGCCAGCCAGATTTTCAACCGGTGGAGGACTTGGCAAGAGTGTTTTATATCCAAGACGAAGTCGTAGCGATGAAATAGGACGGTCATCCAAAACTCTTTTAGCCTCGTTAAGGAAGGGACAACGGTGGACGACGTGATTGCCTTCACACAACTTACAAGGAAATCTGGGATTCCTTTTCTATCCATGTGCTTCACTTTTACTGGTTCATGGTGTGCATTCAACATGATCGTCAAAGGTTGATGCCACCAGATTGTGCAAATGAGGAGACCAGTCCCTTAAGATCCGAGGGATGCAGGGACAATCTCGGTGATAGTGGTCTCCATTACAAATGACACAAGGAGATTTAGGTTTTGATGGTGCGGTGTAAGGATTTTCGCTAGATGACGCTTGGTTTCCCCCTTTCGATCTTGGTTCCTTTTTCTTCTTTTCCTTTTTCTCTTTCTACTTCTTCTTCTTCTTAGTCACTTGATTTTTAGCTTTATCGGCTTTATCAAGCGAAGAGGAAGGAGGAGAGGGAGAATTAGATGAAATAGAAGGTTGGGAGGAAACTCTAGTGTCATCTAGTTATTGACTTGACTGTTCAGGAATTACGGGATTCTTAACGATAGAGGTAGAGAAGAGCTAGACAGGAAAACCAATTGTCAATCCTGGAAGTGACAAAGTGGCCATATGGGGTACACCAACATCTCCCCAAGAGGAGAAGGGACTAGGATTTCCTCCAAGGGGAAATCCTTGGTTGGTAGACTCCATTTTCTCAACCTAAAGACCAATGAGGGAATTTGTGATGTTATTCCGATTAAAATAAATTTTAGACGCTTAGACACAACTTGTTTTTTCAATTTTAAAGAGTCGAGAAAAAACAAAAGATGACTCTAGTCACCTTCGATTTTTATTGAGCTTGAAGTGACAAGTGGTTAGAGGACCTTTCCTTTAAGGAGTCTGAAAAGGAGCAAAATGGACTTCTTTGGAGATCTAGGCAGAGGGGATTACCAAACCAATCGCAAAACTGCAAAATATCTTTTACAGTATGACAGTCAATCTTCCCGAATGCTATGTTCAGTGCATTGTGATCGATAGGGCGGCAGACACGACTTCCTAAGGATAAAGGATGCAGCCTATTTTGGTCTCCCAAAATATACTCGACGGTACGTGGGAGCACAAGTCCGTACTGGCACTTGCCATCTTAGAGTGGAGGAATCACCAACCAACAATGAAAACAATAGTTACCAAGTTTTACGACACCGGAATACGTCTCTAGCCTAGACCTCTAGATGTTGTGTGTTAGGTTCCAAAGCGTTGTTAGATTCATTAAATTTATTTTAAGTTGATCTTGCTTAAAAATTTTCCTGTCAGGTTCACCACATGATGTGTATATAATTCCTAAAATGTAGTCTAAGATGATAAACAAACATTTAATCTTCTTTTGGAAATGAAAATCCTAGCTACTAAGGAAAGAAAGAATCTTTCAGCAAAGAGCACAAAGCACATGCTAAATGCACTGTCCTAAATCAAACCAAGCAGTCAAAATGCAAATGCACATGCATGTATTTGTTTTCATCCTTCTTAATGTATGAATGATCATAAGAAAGCTATGTGCAAATCTGAATTACTTTCAAAGTGACAATACTCAACAAATTTCTTTTCAAAAGGAAGTGAAGGTAAGAGAGACACTTTGCGATTTTGAAATGAAAATTTCTTTTCGACACTTTAAAAACTATTAATTCAAATCATATGCAATAGTAACTGTATAATCAACTATCAAGAACAATGGGATTGCCTTCTAAAACTGAAAATAACAACTACGACACTTTCAGATCCAGAAACGACAGTTCGACTATGCTACTTTTTTGCAAAAGAGAACCGAAAGTGGCGCACAATACATAAAAACACTTACAGTTCTTTGCACTATGGAGGTAGAATAATGTAAGAGAAGGGGGTTTTCACAGAGATACACTGAGTACAGACAACAAAACTCCTAAATAGGACTGAAAACAGTGAGGAAAAAACCAAAGTCAGAAGGTAAAGTTAACCTTCCCTGACCATTGCACCTGTCACACTGTGAATTCAGTATGAAGTGCACCTACTTCACTTGGGAAGTGCGATGCATACAGTCTGCCTTGAAGGTAGGGTGCGATGGTACCAGTGCGAGACTTTAAACAAGTTTTTACTCAGAATTTGCAATTCAGTTAAGGGATTTAGGCCTAGTAAGTAATGTTCAGTATATGTAAAACACAAGGGTGATCTAAAGAGGTCACTAGAGCCACCACGTAGGGAAATTAAACTGTTTACAGATCGATTTTTTAATTCATAAACAAAACTCAGAGATAGACTGAAGAAACATTGATCTACTTTGCATTTGTATAAAAAATGCAGTTCGAAGGCTAGCTGGCTTGGATTTATGCTCCGTCTGTAAGTTTATAAAAGAAACAAAGATAGATAGGCTAACAAACAATATAGTCACTCCCCAGCGGAGTTGCCATTTTGTTACCGGGAATAGTGTCCACTCGGATGCTTCTATTCCCATTAAGACTCGTAGCTATCTTAGAAACGAACAAGTAAAGTCTATTTTCGCTTTCCTTTATGAAAATAGATAAGAGGAAAACCAAGGAGACCAACCTTAGTCTTGCGCTTGATTTCCTCTCCTTCCTGATAGAGCTTTGCTGCTTCTTCTTCATCTGCCCAGCTTCAAAGAGCACCTGTGGAATCACAGCAACATACTACTATCGAAGAAACAAAGATCTATATTCATAAATAACATAGGACCAGATGTGTGTTAACCGTACAAATGCATATATAAGTAAACATACAAGAATATGGAGGAAAACTTGAATAGCTTTTTTAGGATGAAAACAAGCAAGAGGATTACATCCGTATGTTCTGACCCAGCATCATCCTCCAGCTAGAAAGACCTTCTTCACCTCACGTAAAGCTTAGATCACCCAACACTATGAATGTACACCAAAAAACCAACAACACTTCTTCCATAAGATACAAAATTCCAGCCTCTGGATCTCTGTGATGAGGGATCCATATATAGATGATTATAGGGAGGTGAGTCATCTTTTGGGATCTTGATTAGTGTCCTCTCTTTGATAGTTCCTACTTCGACCTGGAGAATGATGATCTCTTACTCCTCCCTGGTCGAAAACAGAGAGGCAAGTGTCAGAGGGGAAGCTTCTGGAAGATTCCATGATCTTCCACCTCTAGCGTTGTCCCTGCCATTTGTCCATTCCTAACCATCGCACCCTACAGAGGAGAAATCCAATATGCATCGCACCTTGTACTCCGGGAAGGTGATATGCATCGCACCCTCTGCACTAGGTTTTTAGTATGGTCCACTTTTGACCATTTATGAGCAGTTTTTAGTGGAGAACTTCTAGGAGATGATGTAATCAGTTGACCTTTTTCCTTTAGGTAGTGAAGCAACACTTTTATGGACTTAGGAGCCCTCAGTTTATGGACATTTATGATTGGGGTTGAAATGCCCAAAAATGTCTATAACAGGATGTGGTAGCGAATGTACTAAATTTAAAAGGATTTAATAATGAACAAAAGTGTGCTTACTTGGTAATTCTATCAACTACCACCATGATGACACTCTTTCCTTCATGCTTGGGTAAGCCTATGATAAAATCCATTGAGACCTCCTCCCACACCAAGTTGGAATGGCCAAAGGTTGTAATAGACTCGAGGTCTTAATTGTCTCAACTTTATTTTCTTGGAAAATCAAACATTCTTCCACAAAATTTTGAATATCAAATTTACGGCCATCCCAAAAAAATTCCTTCTTGACCTTGTGGTAAGTTTTTAAAAATCTTGAGTGCTCTCCTAAGGGGGAGGTGTGAAATTCCAAAATAATATTTTGCTTGAGTTGGGAATTTTTATAAATATATAACCGATCCTTGTATCATAATGAATCATTTTTCCAGCGAAATGTATCAGATGTATTGGAATCTTGCTACGAATTTTTAATGAGTGTCCACAGCTCTTTGTCATTCTTCCATTCATCACTTGCTTCGGTTATCCAATCAGGTTAGATAATATAAATGACACACAAAAATGCTTCCACATCCTCATCCTTTCTTGAGGGTGCATATACAACAACATTTTTCATTCCTTTTTTATAGATGATTTCAAAGTCATAACCCAACATATTTGTGACCCATTTTTGTTGCTCTTCTTAAGATACTGTTTGTTCCAAAAGAATTTAAGACTATCAAGATTTTTTTTAGCTTGAACTGTCTTCCCATTAATTAAGGTCGCCATTGTTTTAGTGCATGTAGTATTGCCAATGTTTCCTTCTCATTAATAATTTTTTTGGAAATACATTCCCTTCATTGGACAACTTTCAAAAGTAATGGGACTTCCTTCTTTCATTAAAATAACACAAATTCCATTTCCCGAGGCATCAAATTCCACAATAAAGGTTTTTGTGAAGTCTAGCATAACTAAGACCATTGCTTGGTACATTTCCTCTTTAAGATGTTCAAAGGCCTTAGTTGCTTCTGGAGTCCAACAAAATTCATATTTCTTTAGTAGTGTTATTATAGGTGCTACATTCTCCCATAATTCTAAATAAACTTGTGATAATACCCTATTAACCCGAAAAATTCTCAAAGATGCTTTATTGTTGTGGGGATTTTACATTCCCTAGTGGTTTTAATTTTGTCAGGGTCTACTTTAACACCCTCATGAGATACAATATGACCCAAATATTCCACCTATTGTACTCCGAAGAGTCATTTGGATGTTTTTACATATAATTGTTTCTCCTCCAATAGTTCTAGCACCATGTCAACATGTTGAACATGATCCTTCCAAGACTTGTCGTATATTAGTATATCATCAAAAAATACTAACACAAATTTTCTAAGGAAGAGTATGAAAACGGAATTCATCAAACCTTGAAATGTGGAAGGTGCATTAGTAAGGCCGAAAGGCATGAACAAAAATTCATAATGACCCTCATGAGTTATGAATGTTGTTTTTACAATGTCTTCAGTCTTCACTCTAATTTGATGGTATCTTGAACGTATATCCAACTCAATGAATTAAATTTCTGCATGTAATTCATCCAACAATTCATCAATTATAGGACTGGAAAATTTATCTTTAATAGTGAGCTCATTGATCTCCCTATAATTCGGACACATACGCCATGATCCATCCTTCTTGTGCACCAACACTACTAGAGTAGAGAAGGAACTCTAACTAGGTTGAATTATATCGGCCTCTAGAATTTGAATTTCTGCAACTGTACATTCAATTTAACTCTTTTTGGCATAGGGATATCTGTAAGGTTTCATGTTTGGAGAAACACTTCTTGGAATCAAATGAATAGCACGATCATGACCACAAATAGGTGGGAGGCCTTTTCGAGTCTAAAATACCTTGGAATGATTGTCGAAGGAATTTTGGTGATTTGGAGAAATAAATGATTTTGATGTTTGAACCTCTAGTGAGCATAATTGTGCAATTATACCCCATTGTTATTTCTTCTGAATATTTTTCAAGCCATTAGAGTTGACTATATTTCATACTTTCCCTATGATACCCCTTAATTCAACTTCCTTTCCTTCCCAAAAAAGTTTCAAGAAAAGTTCTTGAAAATTAAAATCTGGTGTCCCCAAATATTGTAACCATTAGACTCCTAGTACAATATCAACACCACCCATTGGAATAGAAATAATTGGAATATTGAATACATATTCCCCCATGGTTAGCATGATATTATGGCACTTTCTAGAGAAATTTATAGTTCCTCCATTTGCAGCAATCACTTGACACTTTGGTACTAGATATTGGAAGAAATTCAATTCCTTGGCTATCTTACAATGAATAAAATTATGGGTACTACCTGAGTCAATCATTACTATTACCTTTTTCTTCTTGATATATCCCTTTATACTTAGAGTTTGAGGAGTGTTAATTCCGACCAATGCATCACAATATATGTTTAAATTCATTTCTTCTTTCTCTTGGTTTGGTTCTTGGTCTATATCCTCCTCTTTTGATGTTTCTTATTCCTTTTCTTCCTCCTCTTCACAATATATGTACAAATAATTTATTCTCAGTACACGTATGACCTTTAGTGTACTTTCAATCACAACCATAAAAGAAATATTTTGCTCCCTTTTCCTCCAATTTTTGTGCTGTCAATCTTGTAGGATGCGGAAGGCTAGAAGCAACAACATTTCCATATTTATAGTTGTGAGTGGTAGACTTCCTTATTGCCATAATTTTATTTTCATTTTTTCTTACCACCATGAATTCCTTCTCCAATGAATTAGTTTCCCAAAAAAAACCTCATGTTGGATGTTGTCCTTTAAAGTCCCTATGAAGACATAAATCCTATGCTCCTTTGGAATATTAGCTACCCTCATATTTAATTTTTGGAATTCCTGAATGTGCTACGACATTGAACCCTTTTGTTTGAGATTTACCAATTGGCTAAAGAAAGTGTTGTTTTTTGTATCCTCATAATGTTCTATCATTTCCGCTATAAAAATTCACCAAGTGACAAGTGGTTTACGAGAACAAATCCATCAACACCATACAAACTAAGTAGGTTCTAAATATAAAGATACAATGTGTACCTTTTGTGTGTGTTGCACATCATGGTGATAAAAATATTGCTCCATGTGTACTATCCATGTTACTAGATCCTTTCCATCAAACTTCCTCATATCAGTCTTTGGGATGTGGTGGTTCTTAAACCCATCATTTGAGTCTCTAAAATCATAATTCATATTTCTTTTGTCCTCATCATGATCTTTAAGGATTACCTTGTCACCACTGGGAAGCCTTCTTCTAGAAACTTTGCCTAACCTTCCTTCAACCCTTCCATCTTGACATTCATCATTACTTCCACGTCTTCTTTTAAACCCTCCATGAAATAATTCATGTCTCTTTTTATTTTTTCTTCTAAACCATCCATCTTAACATTTATCGCTTACAATTCATTTTTGGTTACTCTTTGCGAGAGAAAAAATTGTTGCACTTGGTCTTGTAATTTATATATATCATGTTGCATGTATTCCTCTTCATCATGTGTCATAGTAGAGCTTTCTTATTTCTTAATAGGTGTGTCTATTTTTTTTCTTCAACTCATTTTGGAATCAAACAATGATATATATGCTTCACTATGCCTTTTAAATTACTTCAAACTCATTTTCACACAAAAGTTATGAAAAGATTAAAAAAAAATACACCTCTTTTTCTTGCTTTTTAGAAGTTCAATATTGAAATTGTTTTATCTTTGTAATTTCATCTCTTCAACATTTGAAATTTCATCCTATGGAATCCCTCTGAGTCTTCTTTACAATACCACAAGTCAGATCAAAATTGGATTTTTCAAGGAAAAAGTTATTCGAAATCTCCCACGATGACCTTGTTATGTACTGGTTCAATAGACGGAACTTGTATTGAATGTCATGTGTCAGTGTTTCAACTTTCAACCCTAAAATTGATACAATAGAAACTAAAGTCAATGCATTTTATGTGACTTTTTACGAAATTCAAATACGATATTTTAAGAGAAAGTTATGAGAATTTTCCCTTGGTCACTTGTTTAAGACTGATTTCTAGAGCATGTGGAAACCTTATCTTCTTTAGCCCATATCTAAGAAAATATAGGGAACCAAGATCTAAAATTCCCACAAAAAGTTCACCACAATTTAGATCTCCATTGTAACAACCCTCGTGAAAATTCCATGTAAAAGTACATAAATACCATGGATGATGGGGCACGTATTCCAAGTTGAACGTTGGGAAGGACATCCTAGGGGGTGTTCATTTGGTTGTTTATGGCTAAGGAAATTGGAAAAGGAAATGGCTAAGGGTTTGGAAAGGAAAAATGACATTTTTGACACATTTATTTATGAAAATAATGGAAAATAGGAGAAAAGGGAGGTGAAAAGTCACAGGTTGCACGTGAGGAGGAAAACGAAGGAAACTAATGGAAAATGAAGAAAAAAGAGGCCTCTTCCCTAAAAAGGCTTCTAAGGATCAGCGGGTAAGCTTTTTTTAGTTTACTGTTGGAGCTCTCTCTCATTATTCTCTCTCTCTCATACTCTTGGATACTTAGATTTTTATTGGAGCACTTTTGGAGGGTGTGGCATATTTGGATTCTTGGAGGAAGAAGGCAAAGGAAGAGAAGGAAAGCACAAGAGCACATCGAGATCAACAGCTACATCAAAGTTTCTTGCAGGTACCAAGTTGCATGTATGTTTCCTTCACTAGTTTTGCCATGCATGGCATATGCATGTGGTTTCTTGGTCGTGATCTGTCATTGGCATGGAGGATTACCTGTATCGACAATGGACTTCCTAGCCTTGCCATTTCCTGGATAGCCATGGTGATTATGGGTTTCTTGCATTTTTTTTTTTATTGGTTCTCATGTTCCTTAGCTTGGGTTGAGTTACTAGTCCTAGGTCCTTGGTTGGAAAAATACTCTGGAGCCTTGTATCAGCTTTGGTTGAGTTACTATTCCTGGAGCCTTGGTTGGACAAATACTTTGGAGCCCTTGGTGAGTTTAGTTACTAGTCCTGGAACCTTGGCCGGACAAAGGCTCCAGAGCCCAGTAAAAGTTGTGGGTTGAGTTATTATTCATGGAGCCTTGGTTGGACAAATTCTCTGGAACCCTGGATGGATGGATAGAGATTAATCTGATGATTGTTTGGTGATGTATGACCATGAGGTGGAATCATTGTTTGATGGGTTGAGGTGGATGGCCTCTGGAAGCCCTGGATGAGTTTTGATTGATGTGTTTATGAGATCGTACATTCATGCTTGGAATATGGCATGGGGGTGAATGGTTGAAGAGAGATTTGGTTCAACCATTCTATGGTTGGGTGGAATGTGGAAGTACCATTTTGGGTTTGGATTTTGCATGATTATTGAATGGTTATTTATCCTTGTATTTATATGAGAATTTTTATGGATTATATGTGGTTTATATGACTGTACTTTCATTAGTAATTTATGCTTCTATTATGTTGGTTATGTATATGTTTTATGATAGCTACCATGTGTGGATCTCATCATATTTTTTACTTATAACTAAATGATCAATGTATCTATGACCCAATGGATGGAATGGTAGTTGATGTGTTGAGGCATCAATTATTCTTAGTGATTATCAATTGAGTATGGTAACCTTGTCCTTAGAACTGTGAGTTACAGTTCTAGAGTACACATTTGGAATCTGTTTGACGAAATCCTTGTCATGCCTAGTAGGGGTCTAGTCAAGGTCTTGAACAAGTATTTGCTTTAGTACTATCATTTCCATGTTATCTTACTAATCTAAAGAGATGGATCAATTATGGGTAGTGACCTGGGCTTTGAGCTTGAAAAAGTGGCTTAAATCCTAGGGTCATTGGCACAACACTAGCAGTTATGGTCAATAGTTGTTGGCAGGCATGCCGATGAGAGTGACTTTATGTTGCTGGTCACTCCCTTGCCCATAAAATGAGAGCGAATATGGCCCAAGAGACCTAAAACAACAGTAGGACCCATGGACAGACTATTTGAGTGGCTAAATTATCCAATGAGGGTTCTGTTAATGATGTTGGATGTCTAGATGGCGTCTTTTCGTCGATTCCACTTCCTTAATGTGACTTAGGAGGTTGAGTCATATTATAACAGCCTCTTGTCACATGTTTACCCTGGTTGATTGGTTGCTTGGGTAGATGTGGGAGGAGGGTGTTACAGAGTGGTATGAGAGCATGATTCATCTCTCGGACTAGATGGCCTATGTGTTGGTAACGAATGCATGTAAGTTGCATGTGTGTCTCCCACACTTGAATTTCATATGCTAGTTTCATTTCATGAAGTTAATCTTTTTTCAATGTTGTTATATATTGCTTACATGTATCATTTGGTCTCCTAGGTTACATTCTTGTATGATTTGGTCGTATGTATAATTCTTGTGTGTTTGGTTACATGATGCTACATGTTGTTACGAGTGTTGTTCATTTATGGTTGACTATATGTGTTATGTGTTAGTGTGACTCGTACTCGTGTGTGATTGCTATCCGCATGTAGGCTAGTGTAGGGGTGATTTTAGGGGCGAATGTTCGCCCTTTGGCGAAATTAAGGGGTTTTAAATTTTTAGTGGGCGAATATTTTGTATCATAGTACATTTTTACAAATCACCTCAAATAGCCCACCTTATTTTAAGGGAGAGGGTAAAAAAAGTAAATTTAGCCCTTGAAGTTAGGAGTTACAACCTTCCATTCGCCCATTTTCAAGAATAGGTTTTATTTAAGTGAATCCATTCGCCCATTTTCAAAAATAGGTTTTATGTAAGTGAATACTATGGGCCAAAGGCCCAAATACCATATTTATAAAAGAGGTATGGTAAATTAATAAAAATATAAATAAATGAGAGGTATGGCAAATAAATAAAGCATTTTTTATATTTACTCCATAAGTCAACTTATATACATGCAAGGTTGTAAACAAATAAAAATATAAGTAAAGTGGAAGTATGGTAAATAAATAAAACGTCTTTTTATACTTACTCAAAATGTATGGTAAATAAATAAAAATATAAATAAACTAGACTCATGGTAAATAAATAAAACTTTTGTTTTTTTTATATTTAGTCCATAGCCCTCATTCTATTTATGAAGGCTCAAGAAAGAGGTTTTATTTAAGTGAATCATATGGGCCAAATACCATATTTGTGAAAGAGGTATGGTAAATTAATAAAAATATAAATAAGCGAGAGGGATGGTAAACAAATAAAACATTTTTTTATATTTACTCCATAAGTCACCTTGTATTTATGATGAATGGTAAATTAATAAAAATATAAATAAACGAGAGTTATGGTAAACAATTTTTTTTTTTAATACCATGCAAAAACATTATTAACCCTAATATTCAGTAATTAATAAAATTAAAAATGGCACAATGGTATTGACCCATGGTATTCACTTGGAATGTAGCCTATTTAAATGGGGGAATTAAACCAGAATAGATCCATCTTTACTCTCGATCTACTAATCCGGGAGAGATTGCGTTGCCACGTTTTTGAAATCCCTCCCTCTCTCTACAAATAAAAACTACAATGTTATAGCTCGTAATTTCTTGTAATTTCTTGAAGTGATTCATGGATGCATGATATAATTGTGTGGTGCCAAATTTTACATAATATTGAGTAAACAAATTAGGAATTATATTTTATACTACGTTTGGTCCTGCATTATTCGTTTGTTTCTATAATACTTCAAGTATTTGTATCTTAATGCAATTCTATTTTATATTCAGCCGTGTATTATTCTAATTTTCATGATGTATTTTGTGATTCTAATGTCCTTTCAGTTATCTCTTTCCTATGGTGGTGTTGGATGTCGAGGAACACTTGATGACTGACATGCTTTATGCTCTACAAAATGTGAGGTATTTTCTTAGTTGCATATAGAAAGATGAGAGAAAAAGATTTATCGCTATGCTTTGGATAATTATCCATGCCATTGCCACACTTCCATTTAGATGTTTATCAATGCCATATTTGAAATTTCAGTAGAGCTTGATGCATTGAATCTATTTGTCTTCAGTGGGATATTAAACCAGCTGAATTCTGAGTAGTGGGTTATTTAAAAAAATGAGCTTTGTTTTGTATTTGTTGTAAAAAATTGGAGTGGACTTTTATATGTTTGAAATTTCAGTAGAGCTTGATGCATTGAATCCATTTGTCTTTAGTGGGATATTAAACCAGCGGAATTTTGGGTAGTGGGTTATGTAAAAAATTGAGCTTTGTTTGGTATTTGATGTAAAAAATTGGACAGGACTTTCGACAATGATTTGTGCAGTAAATAGCATTAGATTGTTGGGTTTTGTCCAAAGTCGGTTGTTGGGCGAGCTACCAAAAGGATCATTGTATCTAACCTAGAAATCATGCCCGTTATGTTCTTGTTTTGAAAATTATTTCACAACTATTATTCTTTTATTGTACAATTTGAAATTAGATAAAACTTGTACAAAAAAATTTTAAAAGTCATATGATGGGCAGTTTAAAAATAAAGACGAAGTTAAATCACCAGTCAAATTTAACATGTGCTCCATTCGACCAAGTCCGCTGGCCTAAAAAACCTCGAAGGGCAAGTCACAACGATGATTGGTCAGCAACACAGCCGACCTCACCGCTGCCCTAAGAAACCTCGAAGGGCAAGTCACAACGATGATTGGTCAGCAACACAGCCGACCTCACAGAAAATACGGAAACACCAACTAAAACGGATATGTTGTCAGAATTATTATTATGAATAAATTTGGACTACAATAAACCAACTTGATCTTTAGGTCAACCGGGTAAACGTTGGGACTTTGTTATTTATATCTCCGACTGAGAGTAGCGTGAGTTTGAGGTGAAAACAGGAGGGCAGAAATCATGGCCAAAAGGTTCTGCAAGGATGGCGGAATAGCGGAGAGTATGTCGAGAGGGAAAGACACGTCTCGGGCATTAAGCTTTGATATCCCAACCAGAGATTTTAATCCAGGTTCCGAAGAGAACATCACGTCTCGGGCATTAAGCTTTGATATCCCAACGAGAGATTTTAATCCAGGTTCCGAAGAGAACATCGCCAACGGTGGAGGGAAGAAAAGAGCATGGGCTGAGGAAGGTACCGCTGACACCAACAAAGTCGATGAGGAGTTTTCGGCTGAGGGTGGGCATGTGGTGACCCGAAGGCCACGCGGTAGGCCTCTGGGTTCCAGGAACAAACCCAAAGGTCCTCTGCATGAAATACGTGATATACCAGAGACAGCGAAATGTCTGACACTGGAGGTCCCCAGTGGCGCTAACCTGAGAGATATTCTGGAATCGTTCATGCGTACTTCTGATCTCGGATTAGTCGTTACGGGTGGGAGAGGGATTGTCACCAACGTCAACATTAATGATCCAGTCCGTGTAGGGGGTGTGGTGGATAATAAAGGGCCATTTGAAATTATATCGCTGACCGGAGCATTCCCGCCCGGCGATGATACACAAGGAGGTACAGGACTCAAAGTCACTCTAACGGACGCGCAAGGTAATCACATTGGAGGGACTGCGGTAACCCTCATAGCGTACGGTACCGTCCTTGTGACTGTTGGCACCGTCAAGAACATCAACAGGGACGTGCTAGATGTGCAGCATCCGGGACTTTTGCTTTCTCCAGCCGCAGTGGCTGCACAGCAGCACTTCCAATCACCGACTATGATGACAGTGCAACAACCGATTGGAATCCAATCACCATCACCGACACAGATGCCAATGGAGCACCGGATAGGCATGGTGCCTATGAATAATGCTATGTCGAATTTGCCAATAGGTTCAGTAACACCCGTCTCCTTAGCATTAGGTTCAATAACGTCCAATTCTGAGGAGCCTATCATTAATGTTATGTCGAATATAGGGATAGGTTCAGTAACGCCCAACACTCATGACATCTCCCCTCAACCACAGCGGTGATGGTTTTAGACTAACTCGCTCTGTTGAGTTGTCATCCTTTTCGTTGAGATTCTATGTAATCTTTGCTTGTTTTATAGTGGCATAATAGCAAATTAGATGGTAATTTTTTTTTTCAGTATTCCACTGGTATAAAATTTTGCTATGCTAGTTGCAATACTTTTCAGGATAGTTGTTATGCTAGTAATATTTCTTGGTCTTCGAGAGTAATTCCATTGTAAGTTTTACTATAAATGGATATTTATGTTTCTTGGACTTTCCGACTAACTGAAGTTTCTAACTCTTACAGATTCCTGTCACAGGCTCACTTCCTTAAATTAGACCTTGGAGCCATTCTCACCATTTTTTTTTTCAACTTTACCTCACGTAATTAAGATCACATGAATTTAGTTCAATCACTTGCAATCTCGATCTGGCTACTTATATGCTGAATGAATGAAAATTTGAGAAGTGGGTCATTTCATTAATAGGTCTGAAATGTAAAAGAATAGGAACTAATGCCGCAGAACAACAGAATTTTTATTTAAATTGGTTGTTATGAGATTGGTTAATTTAAATGATTCAATTAGTATGCTCTTTCAGTTTAGGTTCAGAAGATGCGGAATAAATCAAATTCATCTGCTTCATTTTAAAGCTCATTGGTACATTTGTGGTCAAAATGTGTTTTCTTTATTATTTTGTTGCCAAAGTTTAATGAAAATGTTGAATGTTTATATTTTGCCTTATTTCAAAATTAATATTTTAATTTCTTAAAGTCTTAGGTTTTTTTATATTATCGGTTTACATATTTGAGATGGTAAAGGCAGGTAATTCCCTCCCTAGAAATCCTTAATAGAAGACAATTTATTTTTAGCAGTTTTGAGTAACAAATAATTTTGTGAATGACCATATTTTTAGTGAATGCTATGATACTAACACTATGCTCTGGACACTGCTATGCTTCACACTACTATTTTTCTGTCTAATGTTAAAGGTCCCTTATATGAGTCAACACTGCTTAGATGGCAGGGTCTCCCTAGTAGATTCCAATAGAAGGAAACAACTAGATTACTTGGAGGAGGGGCCCAATAGTGTTAACAAAAAAGAATTTGAATAGTGTAGTTATCATTCTTTTTGGTGATTATAACATCTGAAGGTGGATCTTCTGCAGACAAGACTAGGTAGACTACAGTCTCTACCTATTGACTTTGGTCCTGTGTGGACTCAGAGAGTTTATCTAGATGCTTCCACTAACGATGTGTTAGTCCGATTTTCAACTAGTGATGGACTGGGCAAGGGTGTAGGTTAAATTATATTGCATTGGCATAAAAAGGGCAAGGAGACAGGAAATATTTATATATTGCATTTGGATAAATGAGGTAAGGGGCCTTAGAAAACATTAATATATTGTGCATTTGCATAGGAAAGGCCAGCCAATAGCAATTAGTTTGAAAACAGTTTATCTGAAATGCTTTCCCTATGAATCAAGATAATGGAACAGTAAAGAGGTAAAGATAAAATCTATGCCTTCCACACACCTTGCAAACTTGGTCCTGCCATTGCATCTATTGATCTTTTCTTGTCCGTGGTCCTAAACATTATCAGCATTTACAGTTGGTATTGTTTTGTCAGAAGCAAGAAGTTGTGTTTTGGAATCACCTGATTGAGTTGGGGGTCTTGGGACTTAGGCCTTTGAAAATGGCAGGTGATGGTCTCGATGAGGTACTGCGGAGGTCCAGGAAGGTTGATGTTATGGCTGAATTTATCAAGGATATTATCATTAATTAATTAGATTTTGTTGATATAAGCCCCTTTTAAGATAGTTCTTACTTGGGACAATGGACTATTGGGTGATGGTTATGTGGTGAAGCTGCTGGATCGCTTCCTCATACATGAACAGCTAGTGGAGAGACTTACTACCATCCATTTTGATATTTTGAGAAATTTTATTTGGGATCATGGTCCCATTATCATTCACTTGAGGAGAGGGGATCTTAGATGTGGGATGCCTTTCAAACTGGATCATATCTTTTATCCTAAACAATTGGGTGGTTGGGGGATTATGAATCTGAAAAGATTTGGTTGGGTACTGGATATGTTTGGGAATGGCATTTGGGGTACCATCATTAGACACAAATATCAAAAGGACAGAGAGTTTTCTATTTCTATGGACAGGGGTTGCATTGGGATTGAATCTTGCTCAACTGTTTGGCTCAACTTTATTAAAATCAATGAATACTTTTTTTAGCATCTCCACATCAGACTATTATTGGAATCACTCACATAATAGGCACTGATAGATGAAATTGCATATAAGAGGGTTTTAT